>CAXBTE010000104.1:0-68833 GCA_963978545.1 Linyphia triangularis
AATCAAAAGAATGCCAACAGCACGCAACAGCAGCAAAAGAATGGTCACCCTCCCAACTACTGACCGCGCCCGATGATGCTTGACTTGGGTGATCGAACGAGAGCCGGTTTGTTCATCGTGGTATGGCCGTTGACACAAGTAAAGTACACGAGATTGATGACCTCTCGCCATAATGAAAGGTCACCCTCCCAAGTACTGACCGCGCCCGATGATGCTTGACTTCGGTGATCGTCGTGGCGTCCTCTATGATTTGGAAACTATATCATAAGATATAATGGTTTTCTTACACAGATAGATTTTGGAAAGGTGGTATTGATGGGGTTATTAATTTTGGAGGGGTGATATCGATGGGGAATTGGGGGTCCAGGATATATAAATATATTTAGATATGTGAATAAACAGGGAAAAAGGTACATTAAATTGTTTTATGTAATGATGGGGGGAAGGGGTTGCAACCCTGTCCCTGACAATTGGAGTTTATGCAGCTAGTATTATAAAGGAATTGGAGAGTGAAGTCCAAATAAATCCCTAAAAATATTGAGAGGAAGGAATAGTTGCATATCCTCTAAATACTTAAAATAGATGCATAGGAATAGGGTATTTAAATTGATCCAAACATTTTTTAGAACAAGCAAGTAGGTACTCATGAAAAACTAAAACATTCAAAAAGATTATGAAAATAATGTAATAGCCTGTTCATGATTGAAGTCCTCCTCAACTGTAAAATGATATTGTGCAGGGAGTTATTTAAAAAAAAAAAAAAAAAAAGGCAGTATGTCAAGGGAAGATACACTTTTTGGCCCTGAAAAGGACCATTGTTTGGGTCCACAGACGATTGACAAAAACAATTGGAATAATACACATATGGAAACAACAATGTACAATGACATAACTGTGTGTGTCACAATAATGTAAACGAAGAAACACAGTAATATAGTGTTTGTCTAAGCGAGTTACAGGGATAGCATTGAAGGAGTATCTACAAAAATCAAAAGAATGCCAACAGCACGCAACAGCAGCAAAAGAATGGTCACCCTCCCAACTACTGACCGCGCCCGATGATGCTTGACTTGGGTGATCGAACGAGAGCCGGTTTGTTCATCGTGGTATGGCCGTTGACACAAGTAAAGTACACGAGATTGATGACCTCTCGCCATAATGAAAGGTCACCCTCCCAAGTACTGACCGCGCCCGATGATGCTTGACTTCGGTGATCGTCGTGGCGTCCTCTATGATTTGGAAACTATATCATAAGATATAATGGTTTTCTTACACAGATAGATTTTGGAAAGGTGGTATTGATGGGGTTATTAATTTTGGAGGGGTGATATCGATGGGGAATTGGGGGTCCAGGATATATAAATATATTTAGATATGTGAATAAACAGGGAAAAAGGTACATTAAATTGTTTTATGTAATGATGGGGGGAAGGGGTTGCAACCCTGTCCCTGACAATTGGAGTTTATGCAGCTAGTATTATAAAGGAATTGGAGAGTGAAGTCCAAATAAATCCCTAAAAATATTGAGAGGAAGGAATAGTTGCATATCCTCTAAATACTTAAAATAGATGCATAGGAATAGGGTATTTAAATTGATCCAAACATTTTTTAGAACAAGCAAGTAGGTACTCATGAAAAACTAAAACATTCAAAAAGATTATGAAAATAATGTAATAGCCTGTTCATGATTGAAGTCCTCCTCAACTGTAAAATGATATTGTGCAGGGAGTTATTTAAAAAAAAAAAAAAAAAAAGGCAGTATGTCAAGGGAAGATACACTTTTTGGCCCTGAAAAGGACCATTGTTTGGGTCCACAGACGATTGACAAAAACAATTGGAATAATACACATATGGAAACAACAATGTACAATGACATAACTGTGTGTGTCACAATAATGTAAACGAAGAAACACAGTAATATAGTGTTTGTCTAAGCGAGTTACAGGGATAGCATTGAAGGAGTATCTACAAAAATCAAAAGAATGCCAACAGCACGCAACAGCAGCAAAAGAATGGTCACCCTCCCAACTACTGACCGCGCCCGATGATGCTTGACTTGGGTGATCGAACGAGAGCCGGTTTGTTCATCGTGGTATGGCCGTTGACACAAGTAAAGTACACGAGATTGATGACCTCTCGCCATAATGAAAGGTCACCCTCCCAAGTACTGACCGCGCCCGATGATGCTTGACTTCGGTGATCGTCGTGGCGTCCTCTATGATTTGGAAACTATATCATAAGATATAATGGTTTTCTTACACAGATAGATTTTGGAAAGGTGGTATTGATGGGGTTATTAATTTTGGAGGGGTGATATCGATGGGGAATTGGGGGTCCAGGATATATAAATATATTTAGATATGTGAATAAACAGGGAAAAAGGTACATTAAATTGTTTTATGTAATGATGGGGGGAAGGGGTTGCAACCCTGTCCCTGACAATTGGAGTTTATGCAGCTAGTATTATAAAGGAATTGGAGAGTGAAGTCCAAATAAATCCCTAAAAATATTGAGAGGAAGGAATAGTTGCATATCCTCTAAATACTTAAAATAGATGCATAGGAATAGGGTATTTAAATTGATCCAAACATTTTTTAGAACAAGCAAGTAGGTACTCATGAAAAACTAAAACATTCAAAAAGATTATGAAAATAATGTAATAGCCTGTTCATGATTGAAGTCCTCCTCAACTGTAAAATGATATTGTGCAGGGAGTTATTTAAAAAAAAAAAAAAAAAAAAGGCAGTATGTCAAGGGAAGATACACTTTTTGGCCCTGAAAAGGACCATTGTTTGGGTCCACAGACGATTGACAAAAACAATTGGAATAATACACATATGGAAACAACAATGTACAATGACATAACTGTGTGTGTCACAATAATGTAAACGAAGAAACACAGTAATATAGTGTTTGTCTAAGCGAGTTACAGGGATAGCATTGAAGGAGTATCTACAAAAATCAAAAGAATGCCAACAGCACGCAACAGCAGCAAAAGAATGGTCACCCTCCCAACTACTGACCGCGCCCGATGATGCTTGACTTGGGTGATCGAACGAGAGCCGGTTTGTTCATCGTGGTATGGCCGTTGACACAAGTAAAGTACACGAGATTGATGACCTCTCGCCATAATGAAAGGTCACCCTCCCAAGTACTGACCGCGCCCGATGATGCTTGACTTCGGTGATCGTCGTGGCGTCCTCTATGATTTGGAAACTATATCATAAGATATAATGGTTTTCTTACACAGATAGATTTTGGAAAGGTGGTATTGATGGGGTTATTAATTTTGGAGGGGTGATATCGATGGGGAATTGGGGGTCCAGGATATATAAATATATTTAGATATGTGAATAAACAGGGAAAAAGGTACATTAAATTGTTTTATGTAATGATGGGGGGAAGGGGTTGCAACCCTGTCCCTGACAATTGGAGTTTATGCAGCTAGTATTATAAAGGAATTGGAGAGTGAAGTCCAAATAAATCCCTAAAAATATTGAGAGGAAGGAATAGTTGCATATCCTCTAAATACTTAAAATAGATGCATAGGAATAGGGTATTTAAATTGATCCAAACATTTTTTAGAACAAGCAAGTAGGTACTCATGAAAAACTAAAACATTCAAAAAGATTATGAAAATAATGTAATAGCCTGTTCATGATTGAAGTCCTCCTCAACTGTAAAATGATATTGTGCAGGGAGTTATTTAAAAAAAAAAAAAAAAAAAGGCAGTATGTCAAGGGAAGATACACTTTTTGGCCCTGAAAAGGACCATTGTTTGGGTCCACAGACGATTGACAAAAACAATTGGAATAATACACATATGGAAACAACAATGTACAATGACATAACTGTGTGTGTCACAATAATGTAAACGAAGAAACACAGTAATATAGTGTTTGTCTAAGCGAGTTACAGGGATAGCATTGAAGGAGTATCTACAAAAATCAAAAGAATGCCAACAGCACGCAACAGCAGCAAAAGAATGGTCACCCTCCCAACTACTGACCGCGCCCGATGATGCTTGACTTGGGTGATCGAACGAGAGCCGGTTTGTTCATCGTGGTATGGCCGTTGACACAAGTAAAGTACACGAGATTGATGACCTCTCGCCATAATGAAAGGTCACCCTCCCAAGTACTGACCGCGCCCGATGATGCTTGACTTCGGTGATCGTCGTGGCGTCCTCTATGATTTGGAAACTATATCATAAGATATAATGGTTTTCTTACACAGATAGATTTTGGAAAGGTGGTATTGATGGGGTTATTAATTTTGGAGGGGTGATATCGATGGGGAATTGGGGGTCCAGGATATATAAATATATTTAGATATGTGAATAAACAGGGAAAAAGGTACATTAAATTGTTTTATGTAATGATGGGGGGAAGGGGTTGCAACCCTGTCCCTGACAATTGGAGTTTATGCAGCTAGTATTATAAAGGAATTGGAGAGTGAAGTCCAAATAAATCCCTAAAAATATTGAGAGGAAGGAATAGTTGCATATCCTCTAAATACTTAAAATAGATGCATAGGAATAGGGTATTTAAATTGATCCAAACATTTTTTAGAACAAGCAAGTAGGTACTCATGAAAAACTAAAACATTCAAAAAGATTATGAAAATAATGTAATAGCCTGTTCATGATTGAAGTCCTCCTCAACTGTAAAATGATATTGTGCAGGGAGTTATTTAAAAAAAAAAAAAAAAAAGGCAGTATGTCAAGGGAAGATACACTTTTTGGCCCTGAAAAGGACCATTGTTTGGGTCCACAGACGATTGACAAAAACAATTGGAATAATACACATATGGAAACAACAATGTACAATGACATAACTGTGTGTGTCACAATAATGTAAACGAAGAAACACAGTAATATAGTGTTTGTCTAAGCGAGTTACAGGGATAGCATTGAAGGAGTATCTACAAAAATCAAAAGAATGCCAACAGCACGCAACAGCAGCAAAAGAATGGTCACCCTCCCAACTACTGACCGCGCCCGATGATGCTTGACTTGGGTGATCGAACGAGAGCCGGTTTGTTCATCGTGGTATGGCCGTTGACACAAGTAAAGTACACGAGATTGATGACCTCTCGCCATAATGAAAGGTCACCCTCCCAAGTACTGACCGCGCCCGATGATGCTTGACTTCGGTGATCGTCGTGGCGTCCTCTATGATTTGGAAACTATATCATAAGATATAATGGTTTTCTTACACAGATAGATTTTGGAAAGGTGGTATTGATGGGGTTATTAATTTTGGAGGGGTGATATCGATGGGGAATTGGGGGTCCAGGATATATAAATATATTTAGATATGTGAATAAACAGGGAAAAAGGTACATTAAATTGTTTTATGTAATGATGGGGGGAAGGGGTTGCAACCCTGTCCCTGACAATTGGAGTTTATGCAGCTAGTATTATAAAGGAATTGGAGAGTGAAGTCCAAATAAATCCCTAAAAATATTGAGAGGAAGGAATAGTTGCATATCCTCTAAATACTTAAAATAGATGCATAGGAATAGGGTATTTAAATTGATCCAAACATTTTTTAGAACAAGCAAGTAGGTACTCATGAAAAACTAAAACATTCAAAAAGATTATGAAAATAATGTAATAGCCTGTTCATGATTGAAGTCCTCCTCAACTGTAAAATGATATTGTGCAGGGAGTTATTTAAAAAAAAAAAAAAAAAAAAGGCAGTATGTCAAGGGAAGATACACTTTTTGGCCCTGAAAAGGACCATTGTTTGGGTCCACAGACGATTGACAAAAACAATTGGAATAATACACATATGGAAACAACAATGTACAATGACATAACTGTGTGTGTCACAATAATGTAAACGAAGAAACACAGTAATATAGTGTTTGTCTAAGCGAGTTACAGGGATAGCATTGAAGGAGTATCTACAAAAATCAAAAGAATGCCAACAGCACGCAACAGCAGCAAAAGAATGGTCACCCTCCCAACTACTGACCGCGCCCGATGATGCTTGACTTGGGTGATCGAACGAGAGCCGGTTTGTTCATCGTGGTATGGCCGTTGACACAAGTAAAGTACACGAGATTGATGACCTCTCGCCATAATGAAAGGTCACCCTCCCAAGTACTGACCGCGCCCGATGATGCTTGACTTCGGTGATCGTCGTGGCGTCCTCTATGATTTGGAAACTATATCATAAGATATAATGGTTTTCTTACACAGATAGATTTTGGAAAGGTGGTATTGATGGGGTTATTAATTTTGGAGGGGTGATATCGATGGGGAATTGGGGGTCCAGGATATATAAATATATTTAGATATGTGAATAAACAGGGAAAAAGGTACATTAAATTGTTTTATGTAATGATGGGGGGAAGGGGTTGCAACCCTGTCCCTGACAATTGGAGTTTATGCAGCTAGTATTATAAAGGAATTGGAGAGTGAAGTCCAAATAAATCCCTAAAAATATTGAGAGGAAGGAATAGTTGCATATCCTCTAAATACTTAAAATAGATGCATAGGAATAGGGTATTTAAATTGATCCAAACATTTTTTAGAACAAGCAAGTAGGTACTCATGAAAAACTAAAACATTCAAAAAGATTATGAAAATAATGTAATAGCCTGTTCATGATTGAAGTCCTCCTCAACTGTAAAATGATATTGTGCAGGGAGTTATTTAAAAAAAAAAAAAAAAAAAGGCAGTATGTCAAGGGAAGATACACTTTTTGGCCCTGAAAAGGACCATTGTTTGGGTCCACAGACGATTGACAAAAACAATTGGAATAATACACATATGGAAACAACAATGTACAATGACATAACTGTGTGTGTCACAATAATGTAAACGAAGAAACACAGTAATATAGTGTTTGTCTAAGCGAGTTACAGGGATAGCATTGAAGGAGTATCTACAAAAATCAAAAGAATGCCAACAGCACGCAACAGCAGCAAAAGAATGGTCACCCTCCCAACTACTGACCGCGCCCGATGATGCTTGACTTGGGTGATCGAACGAGAGCCGGTTTGTTCATCGTGGTATGGCCGTTGACACAAGTAAAGTACACGAGATTGATGACCTCTCGCCATAATGAAAGGTCACCCTCCCAAGTACTGACCGCGCCCGATGATGCTTGACTTCGGTGATCGTCGTGGCGTCCTCTATGATTTGGAAACTATATCATAAGATATAATGGTTTTCTTACACAGATAGATTTTGGAAAGGTGGTATTGATGGGGTTATTAATTTTGGAGGGGTGATATCGATGGGGAATTGGGGGTCCAGGATATATAAATATATTTAGATATGTGAATAAACAGGGAAAAAGGTACATTAAATTGTTTTATGTAATGATGGGGGGAAGGGGTTGCAACCCTGTCCCTGACAATTGGAGTTTATGCAGCTAGTATTATAAAGGAATTGGAGAGTGAAGTCCAAATAAATCCCTAAAAATATTGAGAGGAAGGAATAGTTGCATATCCTCTAAATACTTAAAATAGATGCATAGGAATAGGGTATTTAAATTGATCCAAACATTTTTTAGAACAAGCAAGTAGGTACTCATGAAAAACTAAAACATTCAAAAAGATTATGAAAATAATGTAATAGCCTGTTCATGATTGAAGTCCTCCTCAACTGTAAAATGATATTGTGCAGGGAGTTATTTAAAAAAAAAAAAAAAAAAGGCAGTATGTCAAGGGAAGATACACTTTTTGGCCCTGAAAAGGACCATTGTTTGGGTCCACAGACGATTGACAAAAACAATTGGAATAATACACATATGGAAACAACAATGTACAATGACATAACTGTGTGTGTCACAATAATGTAAACGAAGAAACACAGTAATATAGTGTTTGTCTAAGCGAGTTACAGGGATAGCATTGAAGGAGTATCTACAAAAATCAAAAGAATGCCAACAGCACGCAACAGCAGCAAAAGAATGGTCACCCTCCCAACTACTGACCGCGCCCGATGATGCTTGACTTGGGTGATCGAACGAGAGCCGGTTTGTTCATCGTGGTATGGCCGTTGACACAAGTAAAGTACACGAGATTGATGACCTCTCGCCATAATGAAAGGTCACCCTCCCAAGTACTGACCGCGCCCGATGATGCTTGACTTCGGTGATCGTCGTGGCGTCCTCTATGATTTGGAAACTATATCATAAGATATAATGGTTTTCTTACACAGATAGATTTTGGAAAGGTGGTATTGATGGGGTTATTAATTTTGGAGGGGTGATATCGATGGGGAATTGGGGGTCCAGGATATATAAATATATTTAGATATGTGAATAAACAGGGAAAAAGGTACATTAAATTGTTTTATGTAATGATGGGGGGAAGGGGTTGCAACCCTGTCCCTGACAATTGGAGTTTATGCAGCTAGTATTATAAAGGAATTGGAGAGTGAAGTCCAAATAAATCCCTAAAAATATTGAGAGGAAGGAATAGTTGCATATCCTCTAAATACTTAAAATAGATGCATAGGAATAGGGTATTTAAATTGATCCAAACATTTTTTAGAACAAGCAAGTAGGTACTCATGAAAAACTAAAACATTCAAAAAGATTATGAAAATAATGTAATAGCCTGTTCATGATTGAAGTCCTCCTCAACTGTAAAATGATATTGTGCAGGGAGTTATTTAAAAAAAAAAAAAAAAAAAGGCAGTATGTCAAGGGAAGATACACTTTTTGGCCCTGAAAAGGACCATTGTTTGGGTCCACGACGATTGACAAAAACAATTGGAATAATACACATATGGAAACAACAATGTACAATGACATAACTGTGTGTGTCACAATAATGTAAACGAAGAAACACAGTAATATAGTGTTTGTCTAAGCGAGTTACAGGGATAGCATTGAAGGAGTATCTACAAAAATCAAAAGAATGCCAACAGCACGCAACAGCAGCAAAAGAATGGTCACCCTCCCAACTACTGACCGCGCCCGATGATGCTTGACTTGGGTGATCGAACGAGAGCCGGTTTGTTCATCGTGGTATGGCCGTTGACACAAGTAAAGTACACGAGATTGATGACCTCTCGCCATAATGAAAGGTCACCCTCCCAAGTACTGACCGCGCCCGATGATGCTTGACTTCGGTGATCGTCGTGGCGTCCTCTATGATTTGGAAACTATATCATAAGATATAATGGTTTTCTTACACAGATAGATTTTGGAAAGGTGGTATTGATGGGGTTATTAATTTTGGAGGGGTGATATCGATGGGGAATTGGGGGTCCAGGATATATAAATATATTTAGATATGTGAATAAACAGGGAAAAAGGTACATTAAATTGTTTTATGTAATGATGGGGGGAAGGGGTTGCAACCCTGTCCCTGACAATTGGAGTTTATGCAGCTAGTATTATAAAGGAATTGGAGAGTGAAGTCCAAATAAATCCCTAAAAATATTGAGAGGAAGGAATAGTTGCATATCCTCTAAATACTTAAAATAGATGCATAGGAATAGGGTATTTAAATTGATCCAAACATTTTTTAGAACAAGCAAGTAGGTACTCATGAAAAACTAAAACATTCAAAAAGATTATGAAAATAATGTAATAGCCTGTTCATGATTGAAGTCCTCCTCAACTGTAAAATGATATTGTGCAGGGAGTTATTTAAAAAAAAAAAAAAAAAAAGGCAGTATGTCAAGGGAAGATACACTTTTTGGCCCTGAAAAGGACCATTGTTTGGGTCCACAGACGATTGACAAAAACAATTGGAATAATACACATATGGAAACAACAATGTACAATGACATAACTGTGTGTGTCACAATAATGTAAACGAAGAAACACAGTAATATAGTGTTTGTCTAAGCGAGTTACAGGGATAGCATTGAAGGAGTATCTACAAAAATCAAAAGAATGCCAACAGCACGCAACAGCAGCAAAAGAATGGTCACCCTCCCAACTACTGACCGCGCCCGATGATGCTTGACTTGGGTGATCGAACGAGAGCCGGTTTGTTCATCGTGGTATGGCCGTTGACACAAGTAAAGTACACGAGATTGATGACCTCTCGCCATAATGAAAGGTCACCCTCCCAAGTACTGACCGCGCCCGATGATGCTTGACTTCGGTGATCGTCGTGGCGTCCTCTATGATTTGGAAACTATATCATAAGATATAATGGTTTTCTTACACAGATAGATTTTGGAAAGGTGGTATTGATGGGGTTATTAATTTTGGAGGGGTGATATCGATGGGGAATTGGGGGTCCAGGATATATAAATATATTTAGATATGTGAATAAACAGGGAAAAAGGTACATTAAATTGTTTTATGTAATGATGGGGGGAAGGGGTTGCAACCCTGTCCCTGACAATTGGAGTTTATGCAGCTAGTATTATAAAGGAATTGGAGAGTGAAGTCCAAATAAATCCCTAAAAATATTGAGAGGAAGGAATAGTTGCATATCCTCTAAATACTTAAAATAGATGCATAGGAATAGGGTATTTAAATTGATCCAAACATTTTTTAGAACAAGCAAGTAGGTACTCATGAAAAACTAAAACATTCAAAAAGATTATGAAAATAATGTAATAGCCTGTTCATGATTGAAGTCCTCCTCAACTGTAAAATGATATTGTGCAGGGAGTTATTTAAAAAAAAAAAAAAAAAAAGGCAGTATGTCAAGGGAAGATACACTTTTTGGCCCTGAAAAGGACCATTGTTTGGGTCCACAGACGATTGACAAAAACAATTGGAATAATACACATATGGAAACAACAATGTACAATGACATAACTGTGTGTGTCACAATAATGTAAACGAAGAAACACAGTAATATAGTGTTTGTCTAAGCGAGTTACAGGGATAGCATTGAAGGAGTATCTACAAAAATCAAAAGAATGCCAACAGCACGCAACAGCAGCAAAAGAATGGTCACCCTCCCAACTACTGACCGCGCCCGATGATGCTTGACTTGGGTGATCGAACGAGAGCCGGTTTGTTCATCGTGGTATGGCCGTTGACACAAGTAAAGTACACGAGATTGATGACCTCTCGCCATAATGAAAGGTCACCCTCCCAAGTACTGACCGCGCCCGATGATGCTTGACTTCGGTGATCGTCGTGGCGTCCTCTATGATTTGGAAACTATATCATAAGATATAATGGTTTTCTTACACAGATAGATTTTGGAAAGGTGGTATTGATGGGGTTATTAATTTTGGAGGGGTGATATCGATGGGGAATTGGGGGTCCAGGATATATAAATATATTTAGATATGTGAATAAACAGGGAAAAAGGTACATTAAATTGTTTTATGTAATGATGGGGGGAAGGGGTTGCAACCCTGTCCCTGACAATTGGAGTTTATGCAGCTAGTATTATAAAGGAATTGGAGAGTGAAGTCCAAATAAATCCCTAAAAATATTGAGAGGAAGGAATAGTTGCATATCCTCTAAATACTTAAAATAGATGCATAGGAATAGGGTATTTAAATTGATCCAAACATTTTTTAGAACAAGCAAGTAGGTACTCATGAAAAACTAAAACATTCAAAAAGATTATGAAAATAATGTAATAGCCTGTTCATGATTGAAGTCCTCCTCAACTGTAAAATGATATTGTGCAGGGAGTTATTTAAAAAAAAAAAAAAAAAAAGGCAGTATGTCAAGGGAAGATACACTTTTTGGCCCTGAAAAGGACCATTGTTTGGGTCCACAGACGATTGACAAAAACAATTGGAATAATACACATATGGAAACAACAATGTACAATGACATAACTGTGTGTGTCACAATAATGTAAACGAAGAAACACAGTAATATAGTGTTTGTCTAAGCGAGTTACAGGGATAGCATTGAAGGAGTATCTACAAAAATCAAAAGAATGCCAACAGCACGCAACAGCAGCAAAAGAATGGTCACCCTCCCAACTACTGACCGCGCCCGATGATGCTTGACTTGGGTGATCGAACGAGAGCCGGTTTGTTCATCGTGGTATGGCCGTTGACACAAGTAAAGTACACGAGATTGATGACCTCTCGCCATAATGAAAGGTCACCCTCCCAAGTACTGACCGCGCCCGATGATGCTTGACTTCGGTGATCGTCGTGGCGTCCTCTATGATTTGGAAACTATATCATAAGATATAATGGTTTTCTTACACAGATAGATTTTGGAAAGGTGGTATTGATGGGGTTATTAATTTTGGAGGGGTGATATCGATGGGGAATTGGGGGTCCAGGATATATAAATATATTTAGATATGTGAATAAACAGGGAAAAAGGTACATTAAATTGTTTTATGTAATGATGGGGGGAAGGGGTTGCAACCCTGTCCCTGACAATTGGAGTTTATGCAGCTAGTATTATAAAGGAATTGGAGAGTGAAGTCCAAATAAATCCCTAAAAATATTGAGAGGAAGGAATAGTTGCATATCCTCTAAATACTTAAAATAGATGCATAGGAATAGGGTATTTAAATTGATCCAAACATTTTTTAGAACAAGGCAAGTAGGTACTCATGAAAAACTAAAACATTCAAAAAGATTATGAAAATAATGTAATAGCCTGTTCATGATTGAAGTCCTCCTCAACTGTAAAATGATATTGTGCAGGGAGTTATTTAAAAAAAAAAAAAAAAAAAGGCAGTATGTCAAGGGAAGATACACTTTTTGGCCCTGAAAAGGACCATTGTTTGGGTCCACAGACGATTGACAAAAACAATTGGAATAATACACATATGGAAACAACAATGTACAATGACATAACTGTGTGTGTCACAATAATGTAAACGAAGAAACACAGTAATATAGTGTTTGTCTAAGCGAGTTACAGGGATAGCATTGAAGGAGTATCTACAAAAATCAAAAGAATGCCAACAGCACGCAACAGCAGCAAAAGAATGGTCACCCTCCCAACTACTGACCGCGCCCGATGATGCTTGACTTGGGTGATCGAACGAGAGCCGGTTTGTTCATCGTGGTATGGCCGTTGACACAAGTAAAGTACACGAGATTGATGACCTCTCGCCATAATGAAAGGTCACCCTCCCAAGTACTGACCGCGCCCGATGATGCTTGACTTCGGTGATCGTCGTGGCGTCCTCTATGATTTGGAAACTATATCATAAGATATAATGGTTTTCTTACACAGATAGATTTTGGAAAGGTGGTATTGATGGGGTTATTAATTTTGGAGGGGTGATATCGATGGGGAATTGGGGGTCCAGGATATATAAATATATTTAGATATGTGAATAAACAGGGAAAAAGGTACATTAAATTGTTTTATGTAATGATGGGGGGAAGGGGTTGCAACCCTGTCCCTGACAATTGGAGTTTATGCAGCTAGTATTATAAAGGAATTGGAGAGTGAAGTCCAAATAAATCCCTAAAAATATTGAGAGGAAGGAATAGTTGCATATCCTCTAAATACTTAAAATAGATGCATAGGAATAGGGTATTTAAATTGATCCAAACATTTTTTAGAACAAGCAAGTAGGTACTCATGAAAAACTAAAACATTCAAAAAGATTATGAAAATAATGTAATAGCCTGTTCATGATTGAAGTCCTCCTCAACTGTAAAATGATATTGTGCAGGGAGTTATTTAAAAAAAAAAAAAAAAAAAAGGCAGTATGTCAAGGGAAGATACACTTTTTGGCCCTGAAAAGGACCATTGTTTGGGTCCACAGACGATTGACAAAAACAATTGGAATAATACACATATGGAAACAACAATGTACAATGACATAACTGTGTGTGTCACAATAATGTAAACGAAGAAACACAGTAATATAGTGTTTGTCTAAGCGAGTTACAGGGATAGCATTGAAGGAGTATCTACAAAAATCAAAAGAATGCCAACAGCACGCAACAGCAGCAAAAGAATGGTCACCCTCCCAACTACTGACCGCGCCCGATGATGCTTGACTTGGGTGATCGAACGAGAGCCGGTTTGTTCATCGTGGTATGGCCGTTGACACAAGTAAAGTACACGAGATTGATGACCTCTCGCCATAATGAAAGGTCACCCTCCCAAGTACTGACCGCGCCCGATGATGCTTGACTTCGGTGATCGTCGTGGCGTCCTCTATGATTTGGAAACTATATCATAAGATATAATGGTTTTCTTACACAGATAGATTTTGGAAAGGTGGTATTGATGGGGTTATTAATTTTGGAGGGGTGATATCGATGGGGAATTGGGGGTCCAGGATATATAAATATATTTAGATATGTGAATAAACAGGGAAAAAGGTACATTAAATTGTTTTATGTAATGATGGGGGGAAGGGGTTGCAACCCTGTCCCTGACAATTGGAGTTTATGCAGCTAGTATTATAAAGGAATTGGAGAGTGAAGTCCAAATAAATCCCTAAAAATATTGAGAGGAAGGAATAGTTGCATATCCTCTAAATACTTAAAATAGATGCATAGGAATAGGGTATTTAAATTGATCCAAACATTTTTTAGAACAAGCAAGTAGGTACTCATGAAAAACTAAAACATTCAAAAAGATTATGAAAATAATGTAATAGCCTGTTCATGATTGAAGTCCTCCTCAACTGTAAAATGATATTGTGCAGGGAGTTATTTAAAAAAAAAAAAAAAAAAAGGCAGTATGTCAAGGGAAGATACACTTTTTGGCCCTGAAAAGGACCATTGTTTGGGTCCACAGACGATTGACAAAAACAATTGGAATAATACACATATGGAAACAACAATGTACAATGACATAACTGTGTGTGTCACAATAATGTAAACGAAGAAACACAGTAATATAGTGTTTGTCTAAGCGAGTTACAGGGATAGCATTGAAGGAGTATCTACAAAAATCAAAAGAATGCCAACAGCACGCAACAGCAGCAAAAGAATGGTCACCCTCCCAACTACTGACCGCGCCCGATGATGCTTGACTTGGGTGATCGAACGAGAGCCGGTTTGTTCATCGTGGTATGGCCGTTGACACAAGTAAAGTACACGAGATTGATGACCTCTCGCCATAATGAAAGGTCACCCTCCCAAGTACTGACCGCGCCCGATGATGCTTGACTTCGGTGATCGTCGTGGCGTCCTCTATGATTTGGAAACTATATCATAAGATATAATGGTTTTCTTACACAGATAGATTTTGGAAAGGTGGTATTGATGGGGTTATTAATTTTGGAGGGGTGATATCGATGGGGAATTGGGGGTCCAGGATATATAAATATATTTAGATATGTGAATAAACAGGGAAAAAGGTACATTAAATTGTTTTATGTAATGATGGGGGGAAGGGGTTGCAACCCTGTCCCTGACAATTGGAGTTTATGCAGCTAGTATTATAAAGGAATTGGAGAGTGAAGTCCAAATAAATCCCTAAAAATATTGAGAGGAAGGAATAGTTGCATATCCTCTAAATACTTAAAATAGATGCATAGGAATAGGGTATTTAAATTGATCCAAACATTTTTTAGAACAAGCAAGTAGGTACTCATGAAAAACTAAAACATTCAAAAAGATTATGAAAATAATGTAATAGCCTGTTCATGATTGAAGTCCTCCTCAACTGTAAAATGATATTGTGCAGGGAGTTATTTAAAAAAAAAAAAAAAAAAAGGCAGTATGTCAAGGGAAGATACACTTTTTGGCCCTGAAAAGGACCATTGTTTGGGTCCACAGACGATTGACAAAAACAATTGGAATAATACACATATGGAAACAACAATGTACAATGACATAACTGTGTGTGTCACAATAATGTAAACGAAGAAACACAGTAATATAGTGTTTGTCTAAGCGAGTTACAGGGATAGCATTGAAGGAGTATCTACAAAAATCAAAAGAATGCCAACAGCACGCAACAGCAGCAAAAGAATGGTCACCCTCCCAACTACTGACCGCGCCCGATGATGCTTGACTTGGGTGATCGAACGAGAGCCGGTTTGTTCATCGTGGTATGGCCGTTGACACAAGTAAAGTACACGAGATTGATGACCTCTCGCCATAATGAAAGGTCACCCTCCCAAGTACTGACCGCGCCCGATGATGCTTGACTTCGGTGATCGTCGTGGCGTCCTCTATGATTTGGAAACTATATCATAAGATATAATGGTTTTCTTACACAGATAGATTTTGGAAAGGTGGTATTGATGGGGTTATTAATTTTGGAGGGGTGATATCGATGGGGAATTGGGGGTCCAGGATATATAAATATATTTAGATATGTGAATAAACAGGGAAAAAGGTACATTAAATTGTTTTATGTAATGATGGGGGGAAGGGGTTGCAACCCTGTCCCTGACAATTGGAGTTTATGCAGCTAGTATTATAAAGGAATTGGAGAGTGAAGTCCAAATAAATCCCTAAAAATATTGAGAGGAAGGAATAGTTGCATATCCTCTAAATACTTAAAATAGATGCATAGGAATAGGGTATTTAAATTGATCCAAACATTTTTTAGAACAAGCAAGTAGGTACTCATGAAAAACTAAAACATTCAAAAAGATTATGAAAATAATGTAATAGCCTGTTCATGATTGAAGTCCTCCTCAACTGTAAAATGATATTGTGCAGGGAGTTATTTAAAAAAAAAAAAAAAAAAGGCAGTATGTCAAGGGAAGATACACTTTTTGGCCCTGAAAAGGACCATTGTTTGGGTCCACAGACGATTGACAAAAACAATTGGAATAATACACATATGGAAACAACAATGTACAATGACATAACTGTGTGTGTCACAATAATGTAAACGAAGAAACACAGTAATATAGTGTTTGTCTAAGCGAGTTACAGGGATAGCATTGAAGGAGTATCTACAAAAATCAAAAGAATGCCAACAGCACGCAACAGCAGCAAAAGAATGGTCACCCTCCCAACTACTGACCGCGCCCGATGATGCTTGACTTGGGTGATCGAACGAGAGCCGGTTTGTTCATCGTGGTATGGCCGTTGACACAAGTAAAGTACACGAGATTGATGACCTCTCGCCATAATGAAAGGTCACCCTCCCAAGTACTGACCGCGCCCGATGATGCTTGACTTCGGTGATCGTCGTGGCGTCCTCTATGATTTGGAAACTATATCATAAGATATAATGGTTTTCTTACACAGATAGATTTTGGAAAGGTGGTATTGATGGGGTTATTAATTTTGGAGGGGTGATATCGATGGGGAATTGGGGGTCCAGGATATATAAATATATTTAGATATGTGAATAAACAGGGAAAAAGGTACATTAAATTGTTTTATGTAATGATGGGGGGAAGGGGTTGCAACCCTGTCCCTGACAATTGGAGTTTATGCAGCTAGTATTATAAAGGAATTGGAGAGTGAAGTCCAAATAAATCCCTAAAAATATTGAGAGGAAGGAATAGTTGCATATCCTCTAAATACTTAAAATAGATGCATAGGAATAGGGTATTTAAATTGATCCAAACATTTTTTAGAACAAGCAAGTAGGTACTCATGAAAAACTAAAACATTCAAAAAGATTATGAAAATAATGTAATAGCCTGTTCATGATTGAAGTCCTCCTCAACTGTAAAATGATATTGTGCAGGGAGTTATTTAAAAAAAAAAAAAAAAAAAGGCAGTATGTCAAGGGAAGATACACTTTTTGGCCCTGAAAAGGACCATTGTTTGGGTCCACAGACGATTGACAAAAACAATTGGAATAATACACATATGGAAACAACAATGTACAATGACATAACTGTGTGTGTCACAATAATGTAAACGAAGAAACACAGTAATATAGTGTTTGTCTAAGCGAGTTACAGGGATAGCATTGAAGGAGTATCTACAAAAATCAAAAGAATGCCAACAGCACGCAACAGCAGCAAAAGAATGGTCACCCTCCCAACTACTGACCGCGCCCGATGATGCTTGACTTGGGTGATCGAACGAGAGCCGGTTTGTTCATCGTGGTATGGCCGTTGACACAAGTAAAGTACACGAGATTGATGACCTCTCGCCATAATGAAAGGTCACCCTCCCAAGTACTGACCGCGCCCGATGATGCTTGACTTCGGTGATCGTCGTGGCGTCCTCTATGATTTGGAAACTATATCATAAGATATAATGGTTTTCTTACACAGATAGATTTTGGAAAGGTGGTATTGATGGGGTTATTAATTTTGGAGGGGTGATATCGATGGGGAATTGGGGGTCCAGGATATATAAATATATTTAGATATGTGAATAAACAGGGAAAAAGGTACATTAAATTGTTTTATGTAATGATGGGGGGAAGGGGTTGCAACCCTGTCCCTGACAATTGGAGTTTATGCAGCTAGTATTATAAAGGAATTGGAGAGTGAAGTCCAAATAAATCCCTAAAAATATTGAGAGGAAGGAATAGTTGCATATCCTCTAAATACTTAAAATAGATGCATAGGAATAGGGTATTTAAATTGATCCAAACATTTTTTAGAACAAGCAAGTAGGTACTCATGAAAAACTAAAACATTCAAAAAGATTATGAAAATAATGTAATAGCCTGTTCATGATTGAAGTCCTCCTCAACTGTAAAATGATATTGTGCAGGGAGTTATTTAAAAAAAAAAAAAAAAAAAGGCAGTATGTCAAGGGAAGATACACTTTTTGGCCCTGAAAAGGACCATTGTTTGGGTCCACAGACGATTGACAAAAACAATTGGAATAATACACATATGGAAACAACAATGTACAATGACATAACTGTGTGTGTCACAATAATGTAAACGAAGAAACACAGTAATATAGTGTTTGTCTAAGCGAGTTACAGGGATAGCATTGAAGGAGTATCTACAAAAATCAAAAGAATGCCAACAGCACGCAACAGCAGCAAAAGAATGGTCACCCTCCCAACTACTGACCGCGCCCGATGATGCTTGACTTGGGTGATCGAACGAGAGCCGGTTTGTTCATCGTGGTATGGCCGTTGACACAAGTAAAGTACACGAGATTGATGACCTCTCGCCATAATGAAAGGTCACCCTCCCAAGTACTGACCGCGCCCGATGATGCTTGACTTCGGTGATCGTCGTGGCGTCCTCTATGATTTGGAAACTATATCATAAGATATAATGGTTTTCTTACACAGATAGATTTTGGAAAGGTGGTATTGATGGGGTTATTAATTTTGGAGGGGTGATATCGATGGGGAATTGGGGGTCCAGGATATATAAATATATTTAGATATGTGAATAAACAGGGAAAAAGGTACATTAAATTGTTTTATGTAATGATGGGGGGAAGGGGTTGCAACCCTGTCCCTGACAATTGGAGTTTATGCAGCTAGTATTATAAAGGAATTGGAGAGTGAAGTCCAAATAAATCCCTAAAAATATTGAGAGGAAGGAATAGTTGCATATCCTCTAAATACTTAAAATAGATGCATAGGAATAGGGATTTAAATTGATCCAAACATTTTTTAGAACAAGCAAGTAGGTACTCATGAAAAACTAAAACATTCAAAAAGATTATGAAAATAATGTAATAGCCTGTTCATGATTGAAGTCCTCCTCAACTGTAAAATGATATTGTGCAGGGAGTTATTTAAAAAAAAAAAAAAAAAAGGCAGTATGTCAAGGGAAGATACACTTTTTGGCCCTGAAAAGGACCATTGTTTGGGTCCACAGACGATTGACAAAAACAATTGGAATAATACACATATGGAAACAACAATGTACAATGACATAACTGTGTGTGTCACAATAATGTAAACGAAGAAACACAGTAATATAGTGTTTGTCTAAGCGAGTTACAGGGATAGCATTGAAGGAGTATCTACAAAAATCAAAAGAATGCCAACAGCACGCAACAGCAGCAAAAGAATGGTCACCCTCCCAACTACTGACCGCGCCCGATGATGCTTGACTTGGGTGATCGAACGAGAGCCGGTTTGTTCATCGTGGTATGGCCGTTGACACAAGTAAAGTACACGAGATTGATGACCTCTCGCCATAATGAAAGGTCACCCTCCCAAGTACTGACCGCGCCCGATGATGCTTGACTTCGGTGATCGTCGTGGCGTCCTCTATGATTTGGAAACTATATCATAAGATATAATGGTTTTCTTACACAGATAGATTTTGGAAAGGTGGTATTGATGGGGTTATTAATTTTGGAGGGGTGATATCGATGGGGAATTGGGGGTCCAGGATATATAAATATATTTAGATATGTGAATAAACAGGGAAAAAGGTACATTAAATTGTTTTATGTAATGATGGGGGGAAGGGGTTGCAACCCTGTCCCTGACAATTGGAGTTTATGCAGCTAGTATTATAAAGGAATTGGAGAGTGAAGTCCAAATAAATCCCTAAAAATATTGAGAGGAAGGAATAGTTGCATATCCTCTAAATACTTAAAATAGATGCATAGGAATAGGGTATTTAAATTGATCCAAACATTTTTTAGAACAAGCAAGTAGGTACTCATGAAAAACTAAAACATTCAAAAAGATTATGAAAATAATGTAATAGCCTGTTCATGATTGAAGTCCTCCTCAACTGTAAAATGATATTGTGCAGGGAGTTATTTAAAAAAAAAAAAAAAAAAAGGCAGTATGTCAAGGGAAGATACACTTTTTGGCCCTGAAAAGGACCATTGTTTGGGTCCACAGACGATTGACAAAAACAATTGGAATAATACACATATGGAAACAACAATGTACAATGACATAACTGTGTGTGTCACAATAATGTAAACGAAGAAACACAGTAATATAGTGTTTGTCTAAGCGAGTTACAGGGATAGCATTGAAGGAGTATCTACAAAAATCAAAAGAATGCCAACAGCACGCAACAGCAGCAAAAGAATGGTCACCCTCCCAACTACTGACCGCGCCCGATGATGCTTGACTTGGGTGATCGAACGAGAGCCGGTTTGTTCATCGTGGTATGGCCGTTGACACAAGTAAAGTACACGAGATTGATGACCTCTCGCCATAATGAAAGGTCACCCTCCCAAGTACTGACCGCGCCCGATGATGCTTGACTTCGGTGATCGTCGTGGCGTCCTCTATGATTTGGAAACTATATCATAAGATATAATGGTTTTCTTACACAGATAGATTTTGGAAAGGTGGTATTGATGGGGTTATTAATTTTGGAGGGGTGATATCGATGGGGAATTGGGGGTCCAGGATATATAAATATATTTAGATATGTGAATAAACAGGGAAAAAGGTACATTAAATTGTTTTATGTAATGATGGGGGGAAGGGGTTGCAACCCTGTCCCTGACAATTGGAGTTTATGCAGCTAGTATTATAAAGGAATTGGAGAGTGAAGTCCAAATAAATCCCTAAAAATATTGAGAGGAAGGAATAGTTGCATATCCTCTAAATACTTAAAATAGATGCATAGGAATAGGGTATTTAAATTGATCCAAACATTTTTTAGAACAAGCAAGTAGGTACTCATGAAAAACTAAAACATTCAAAAAGATTATGAAAATAATGTAATAGCCTGTTCATGATTGAAGTCCTCCTCAACTGTAAAATGATATTGTGCAGGGAGTTATTTAAAAAAAAAAAAAAAAAAAGGCAGTATGTCAAGGGAAGATACACTTTTTGGCCCTGAAAAGGACCATTGTTTGGGTCCACAGACGATTGACAAAAACAATTGGAATAATACACATATGGAAACAACAATGTACAATGACATAACTGTGTGTGTCACAATAATGTAAACGAAGAAACACAGTAATATAGTGTTTGTCTAAGCGAGTTACAGGGATAGCATTGAAGGAGTATCTACAAAAATCAAAAGAATGCCAACAGCACGCAACAGCAGCAAAAGAATGGTCACCCTCCCAACTACTGACCGCGCCCGATGATGCTTGACTTGGGTGATCGAACGAGAGCCGGTTTGTTCATCGTGGTATGGCCGTTGACACAAGTAAAGTACACGAGATTGATGACCTCTCGCCATAATGAAAGGTCACCCTCCCAAGTACTGACCGCGCCCGATGATGCTTGACTTCGGTGATCGTCGTGGCGTCCTCTATGATTTGGAAACTATATCATAAGATATAATGGTTTTCTTACACAGATAGATTTTGGAAAGGTGGTATTGATGGGGTTATTAATTTTGGAGGGGTGATATCGATGGGGAATTGGGGGTCCAGGATATATAAATATATTTAGATATGTGAATAAACAGGGAAAAAGGTACATTAAATTGTTTTATGTAATGATGGGGGGAAGGGGTTGCAACCCTGTCCCTGACAATTGGAGTTTATGCAGCTAGTATTATAAAGGAATTGGAGAGTGAAGTCCAAATAAATCCCTAAAAATATTGAGAGGAAGGAATAGTTGCATATCCTCTAAATACTTAAAATAGATGCATAGGAATAGGGTATTTAAATTGATCCAAACATTTTTTAGAACAAGCAAGTAGGTACTCATGAAAAACTAAAACATTCAAAAAGATTATGAAAATAATGTAATAGCCTGTTCATGATTGAAGTCCTCCTCAACTGTAAAATGATATTGTGCAGGGAGTTATTTAAAAAAAAAAAAAAAAAAAGGCAGTATGTCAAGGGAAGATACACTTTTTGGCCCTGAAAAGGACCATTGTTTGGGTCCACAGACGATTGACAAAAACAATTGGAATAATACACATATGGAAACAACAATGTACAATGACATAACTGTGTGTGTCACAATAATGTAAACGAAGAAACACAGTAATATAGTGTTTGTCTAAGCGAGTTACAGGGATAGCATTGAAGGAGTATCTACAAAAATCAAAAGAATGCCAACAGCACGCAACAGCAGCAAAAGAATGGTCACCCTCCCAACTACTGACCGCGCCCGATGATGCTTGACTTGGGTGATCGAACGAGAGCCGGTTTGTTCATCGTGGTATGGCCGTTGACACAAGTAAAGTACACGAGATTGATGACCTCTCGCCATAATGAAAGGTCACCCTCCCAAGTACTGACCGCGCCCGATGATGCTTGACTTCGGTGATCGTCGTGGCGTCCTCTATGATTTGGAAACTATATCATAAGATATAATGGTTTTCTTACACAGATAGATTTTGGAAAGGTGGTATTGATGGGGTTATTAATTTTGGAGGGGTGATATCGATGGGGAATTGGGGGTCCAGGATATATAAATATATTTAGATATGTGAATAAACAGGGAAAAAGGTACATTAAATTGTTTTATGTAATGATGGGGGGAAGGGGTTGCAACCCTGTCCCTGACAATTGGAGTTTATGCAGCTAGTATTATAAAGGAATTGGAGAGTGAAGTCCAAATAAATCCCTAAAAATATTGAGAGGAAGGAATAGTTGCATATCCTCTAAATACTTAAAATAGATGCATAGGAATAGGGTATTTAAATTGATCCAAACATTTTTTAGAACAAGCAAGTAGGTACTCATGAAAAACTAAAACATTCAAAAAGATTATGAAAATAATGTAATAGCCTGTTCATGATTGAAGTCCTCCTCAACTGTAAAATGATATTGTGCAGGGAGTTATTTAAAAAAAAAAAAAAAAAAAGGCAGTATGTCAAGGGAAGATACACTTTTTGGCCCTGAAAAGGACCATTGTTTGGGTCCACAGACGATTGACAAAAACAATTGGAATAATACACATATGGAAACAACAATGTACAATGACATAACTGTGTGTGTCACAATAATGTAAACGAAGAAACACAGTAATATAGTGTTTGTCTAAGCGAGTTACAGGGATAGCATTGAAGGAGTATCTACAAAAATCAAAAGAATGCCAACAGCACGCAACAGCAGCAAAAGAATGGTCACCCTCCCAACTACTGACCGCGCCCGATGATGCTTGACTTGGGTGATCGAACGAGAGCCGGTTTGTTCATCGTGGTATGGCCGTTGACACAAGTAAAGTACACGAGATTGATGACCTCTCGCCATAATGAAAGGTCACCCTCCCAAGTACTGACCGCGCCCGATGATGCTTGACTTCGGTGATCGTCGTGGCGTCCTCTATGAGTTGGAAACTATATCATAAGATATAATGGTTTTCTTACACAGATAGATTTTGGAAAGGTGGTATTGATGGGGTTATTAATTTTGGAGGGGTGATATCGATGGGGAATTGGGGGTCCAGGATATATAAATATATTTAGATATGTGAATAAACAGGGAAAAAGGTACATTAAATTGTTTTATGTAATGATGGGGGGAAGGGGTTGCAACCCTGTCCCTGACAATTGGAGTTTATGCAGCTAGTATTATAAAGGAATTGGAGAGTGAAGTCCAAATAAATCCCTAAAAATATTGAGAGGAAGGAATAGTTGCATATCCTCTAAATACTTAAAATAGATGCATAGGAATAGGGTATTTAAATTGATCCAAACATTTTTTAGAACAAGCAAGTAGGTACTCATGAAAAACTAAAACATTCAAAAAGATTATGAAAATAATGTAATAGCCTGTTCATGATTGAAGTCCTCCTCAACTGTAAAATGATATTGTGCAGGGAGTTATTTAAAAAAAAAAAAAAAAAAAGGCAGTATGTCAAGGGAAGATACACTTTTTGGCCCTGAAAAGGACCATTGTTTGGGTCCACAGACGATTGACAAAAACAATTGGAATAATACACATATGGAAACAACAATGTACAATGACATAACTGTGTGTGTCACAATAATGTAAACGAAGAAACACAGTAATATAGTGTTTGTCTAAGCGAGTTACAGGGATAGCATTGAAGGAGTATCTACAAAAATCAAAAGAATGCCAACAGCACGCAACAGCAGCAAAAGAATGGTCACCCTCCCAACTACTGACCGCGCCCGATGATGCTTGACTTGGGTGATCGAACGAGAGCCGGTTTGTTCATCGTGGTATGGCCGTTGACACAAGTAAAGTACACGAGATTGATGACCTCTCGCCATAATGAAAGGTCACCCTCCCAAGTACTGACCGCGCCCGATGATGCTTGACTTCGGTGATCGTCGTGGCGTCCTCTATGATTTGGAAACTATATCATAAGATATAATGGTTTTCTTACACAGATAGATTTTGGAAAGGTGGTATTGATGGGGTTATTAATTTTGGAGGGGTGATATCGATGGGGAATTGGGGGTCCAGGATATATAAATATATTTAGATATGTGAATAAACAGGGAAAAAGGTACATTAAATTGTTTTATGTAATGATGGGGGGAAGGGGTTGCAACCCTGTCCCTGACAATTGGAGTTTATGCAGCTAGTATTATAAAGGAATTGGAGAGTGAAGTCCAAATAAATCCCTAAAAATATTGAGAGGAAGGAATAGTTGCATATCCTCTAAATACTTAAAATAGATGCATAGGAATAGGGTATTTAAATTGATCCAAACATTTTTTAGAACAAGCAAGTAGGTACTCATGAAAAACTAAAACATTCAAAAAGATTATGAAAATAATGTAATAGCCTGTTCATGATTGAAGTCCTCCTCAACTGTAAAATGATATTGTGCAGGGAGTTATTTAAAAAAAAAAAAAAAAAAAGGCAGTATGTCAAGGGAAGATACACTTTTTGGCCCTGAAAAGGACCATTGTTTGGGTCCACAGACGATTGACAAAAACAATTGGAATAATACACATATGGAAACAACAATGTACAATGACATAACTGTGTGTGTCACAATAATGTAAACGAAGAAACACAGTAATATAGTGTTTGTCTAAGCGAGTTACAGGGATAGCATTGAAGGAGTATCTACAAAAATCAAAAGAATGCCAACAGCACGCAACAGCAGCAAAAGAATGGTCACCCTCCCAACTACTGACCGCGCCCGATGATGCTTGACTTGGGTGATCGAACGAGAGCCGGTTTGTTCATCGTGGTATGGCCGTTGACACAAGTAAAGTACACGAGATTGATGACCTCTCGCCATAATGAAAGGTCACCCTCCCAAGTACTGACCGCGCCCGATGATGCTTGACTTCGGTGATCGTCGTGGCGTCCTCTATGATTTGGAAACTATATCATAAGATATAATGGTTTTCTTACACAGATAGATTTTGGAAAGGTGGTATTGATGGGGTTATTAATTTTGGAGGGGTGATATCGATGGGGAATTGGGGGTCCAGGATATATAAATATATTTAGATATGTGAATAAACAGGGAAAAAGGTACATTAAATTGTTTTATGTAATGATGGGGGGAAGGGGTTGCAACCCTGTCCCTGACAATTGGAGTTTATGCAGCTAGTATTATAAAGGAATTGGAGAGTGAAGTCCAAATAAATCCCTAAAAATATTGAGAGGAAGGAATAGTTGCATATCCTCTAAATACTTAAAATAGATGCATAGGAATAGGGTATTTAAATTGATCCAAACATTTTTTAGAACAAGCAAGTAGGTACTCATGAAAAACTAAAACATTCAAAAAGATTATGAAAATAATGTAATAGCCTGTTCATGATTGAAGTCCTCCTCAACTGTAAAATGATATTGTGCAGGGAGTTATTTAAAAAAAAAAAAAAAAAAAGGCAGTATGTCAAGGGAAGATACACTTTTTGGCCCTGAAAAGGACCATTGTTTGGGTCCACAGACGATTGACAAAAACAATTGGAATAATACACATATGGAAACAACAATGTACAATGACATAACTGTGTGTGTCACAATAATGTAAACGAAGAAACACAGTAATATAGTGTTTGTCTAAGCGAGTTACAGGGATAGCATTGAAGGAGTATCTACAAAAATCAAAAGAATGCCAACAGCACGCAACAGCAGCAAAAGAATGGTCACCCTCCCAACTACTGACCGCGCCCGATGATGCTTGACTTGGGTGATCGAACGAGAGCCGGTTTGTTCATCGTGGTATGGCCGTTGACACAAGTAAAGTACACGAGATTGATGACCTCTCGCCATAATGAAAGGTCACCCTCCCAAGTACTGACCGCGCCCGATGATGCTTGACTTCGGTGATCGTCGTGGCGTCCTCTATGATTTGGAAACTATATCATAAGATATAATGGTTTTCTTACACAGATAGATTTTGGAAAGGTGGTATTGATGGGGTTATTAATTTTGGAGGGGTGATATCGATGGGGAATTGGGGGTCCAGGATATATAAATATATTTAGATATGTGAATAAACAGGGAAAAAGGTACATTAAATTGTTTTATGTAATGATGGGGGGAAGGGGTTGCAACCCTGTCCCTGACAATTGGAGTTTATGCAGCTAGTATTATAAAGGAATTGGAGAGTGAAGTCCAAATAAATCCCTAAAAATATTGAGAGGAAGGAATAGTTGCATATCCTCTAAATACTTAAAATAGATGCATAGGAATAGGGTATTTAAATTGATCCAAACATTTTTTAGAACAAGCAAGTAGGTACTCATGAAAAACTAAAACATTCAAAAAGATTATGAAAATAATGTAATAGCCTGTTCATGATTGAAGTCCTCCTCAACTGTAAAATGATATTGTGCAGGGAGTTATTTAAAAAAAAAAAAAAAAAAAGGCAGTATGTCAAGGGAAGATACACTTTTTGGCCCTGAAAAGGACCATTGTTTGGGTCCACAGACGATTGACAAAAACAATTGGAATAATACACATATGGAAACAACAATGTACAATGACATAACTGTGTGTGTCACAATAATGTAAACGAAGAAACACAGTAATATAGTGTTTGTCTAAGCGAGTTACAGGGATAGCATTGAAGGAGTATCTACAAAAATCAAAAGAATGCCAACAGCACGCAACAGCAGCAAAAGAATGGTCACCCTCCCAACTACTGACCGCGCCCGATGATGCTTGACTTGGGTGATCGAACGAGAGCCGGTTTGTTCATCGTGGTATGGCCGTTGACACAAGTAAAGTACACGAGATTGATGACCTCTCGCCATAATGAAAGGTCACCCTCCCAAGTACTGACCGCGCCCGATGATGCTTGACTTCGGTGATCGTCGTGGCGTCCTCTATGATTTGGAAACTATATCATAAGATATAATGGTTTTCTTACACAGATAGATTTTGGAAAGGTGGTATTGATGGGGTTATTAATTTTGGAGGGGTGATATCGATGGGGAATTGGGGGTCCAGGATATATAAATATATTTAGATATGTGAATAAACAGGGAAAAAGGTACATTAAATTGTTTTATGTAATGATGGGGGGAAGGGGTTGCAACCCTGTCCCTGACAATTGGAGTTTATGCAGCTAGTATTATAAAGGAATTGGAGAGTGAAGTCCAAATAAATCCCTAAAAATATTGAGAGGAAGGAATAGTTGCATATCCTCTAAATACTTAAAATAGATGCATAGGAATAGGGTATTTAAATTGATCCAAACATTTTTTAGAACAAGCAAGTAGGTACTCATGAAAAACTAAAACATTCAAAAAGATTATGAAAATAATGTAATAGCCTGTTCATGATTGAAGTCCTCCTCAACTGTAAAATGATATTGTGCAGGGAGTTATTTAAAAAAAAAAAAAAAAAAAGGCAGTATGTCAAGGGAAGATACACTTTTTGGCCCTGAAAAGGACCATTGTTTGGGTCCACAGACGATTGACAAAAACAATTGGAATAATACACATATGGAAACAACAATGTACAATGACATAACTGTGTGTGTCACAATAATGTAAACGAAGAAACACAGTAATATAGTGTTTGTCTAAGCGAGTTACAGGGATAGCATTGAAGGAGTATCTACAAAAATCAAAAGAATGCCAACAGCACGCAACAGCAGCAAAAGAATGGTCACCCTCCCAACTACTGACCGCGCCCGATGATGCTTGACTTGGGTGATCGAACGAGAGCCGGTTTGTTCATCGTGGTATGGCCGTTGACACAAGTAAAGTACACGAGATTGATGACCTCTCGCCATAATGAAAGGTCACCCTCCCAAGTACTGACCGCGCCCGATGATGCTTGACTTCGGTGATCGTCGTGGCGTCCTCTATGATTTGGAAACTATATCATAAGATATAATGGTTTTCTTACACAGATAGATTTTGGAAAGGTGGTATTGATGGGGTTATTAATTTTGGAGGGGTGATATCGATGGGGAATTGGGGGTCCAGGATATATAAATATATTTAGATATGTGAATAAACAGGGAAAAAGGTACATTAAATTGTTTTATGTAATGATGGGGGGAAGGGGTTGCAACCCTGTCCCTGACAATTGGAGTTTATGCAGCTAGTATTATAAAGGAATTGGAGAGTGAAGTCCAAATAAATCCCTAAAAATATTGAGAGGAAGGAATAGTTGCATATCCTCTAAATACTTAAAATAGATGCATAGGAATAGGGTATTTAAATTGATCCAAACATTTTTTAGAACAAGCAAGTAGGTACTCATGAAAAACTAAAACATTCAAAAAGATTATGAAAATAATGTAATAGCCTGTTCATGATTGAAGTCCTCCTCAACTGTAAAATGATATTGTGCAGGGAGTTATTTAAAAAAAAAAAAAAAAAAAGGCAGTATGTCAAGGGAAGATACACTTTTTGGCCCTGAAAAGGACCATTGTTTGGGTCCACAGACGATTGACAAAAACAATTGGAATAATACACATATGGAAACAACAATGTACAATGACATAACTGTGTGTGTCACAATAATGTAAACGAAGAAACACAGTAATATAGTGTTTGTCTAAGCGAGTTACAGGGATAGCATTGAAGGAGTATCTACAAAAATCAAAAGAATGCCAACAGCACGCAACAGCAGCAAAAGAATGGTCACCCTCCCAACTACTGACCGCGCCCGATGATGCTTGACTTGGGTGATCGAACGAGAGCCGGTTTGTTCATCGTGGTATGGCCGTTGACACAAGTAAAGTACACGAGATTGATGACCTCTCGCCATAATGAAAGGTCACCCTCCCAAGTACTGACCGCGCCCGATGATGCTTGACTTCGGTGATCGTCGTGGCGTCCTCTATGATTTGGAAACTATATCATAAGATATAATGGTTTTCTTACACAGATAGATTTTGGAAAGGTGGTATTGATGGGGTTATTAATTTTGGAGGGGTGATATCGATGGGGAATTGGGGGTCCAGGATATATAAATATATTTAGATATGTGAATAAACAGGGAAAAAGGTACATTAAATTGTTTTATGTAATGATGGGGGGAAGGGGTTGCAACCCTGTCCCTGACAATTGGAGTTTATGCAGCTAGTATTATAAAGGAATTGGAGAGTGAAGTCCAAATAAATCCCTAAAAATATTGAGAGGAAGGAATAGTTGCATATCCTCTAAATACTTAAAATAGATGCATAGGAATAGGGTATTTAAATTGATCCAAACATTTTTTAGAACAAGCAAGTAGGTACTCATGAAAAACTAAAACATTCAAAAAGATTATGAAAATAATGTAATAGCCTGTTCATGATTGAAGTCCTCCTCAACTGTAAAATGATATTGTGCAGGGAGTTATTTAAAAAAAAAAAAAAAAAAAGGCAGTATGTCAAGGGAAGATACACTTTTTGGCCCTGAAAAGGACCATTGTTTGGGTCCACAGACGATTGACAAAAACAATTGGAATAATACACATATGGAAACAACAATGTACAATGACATAACTGTGTGTGTCACAATAATGTAAACGAAGAAACACAGTAATATAGTGTTTGTCTAAGCGAGTTACAGGGATAGCATTGAAGGAGTATCTACAAAAATCAAAAGAATGCCAACAGCACGCAACAGCAGCAAAAGAATGGTCACCCTCCCAACTACTGACCGCGCCCGATGATGCTTGACTTGGGTGATCGAACGAGAGCCGGTTTGTTCATCGTGGTATGGCCGTTGACACAAGTAAAGTACACGAGATTGATGACCTCTCGCCATAATGAAAGGTCACCCTCCCAAGTACTGACCGCGCCCGATGATGCTTGACTTCGGTGATCGTCGTGGCGTCCTCTATGATTTGGAAACTATATCATAAGATATAATGGTTTTCTTACACAGATAGATTTTGGAAAGGTGGTATTGATGGGGTTATTAATTTTGGAGGGGTGATATCGATGGGGAATTGGGGGTCCAGGATATATAAATATATTTAGATATGTGAATAAACAGGGAAAAAGGTACATTAAATTGTTTTATGTAATGATGGGGGGAAGGGGTTGCAACCCTGTCCCTGACAATTGGAGTTTATGCAGCTAGTATTATAAAGGAATTGGAGAGTGAAGTCCAAATAAATCCCTAAAAATATTGAGAGGAAGGAATAGTTGCATATCCTCTAAATACTTAAAATAGATGCATAGGAATAGGGTATTTAAATTGATCCAAACATTTTTTAGAACAAGCAAGTAGGTACTCATGAAAAACTAAAACATTCAAAAAGATTATGAAAATAATGTAATAGCCTGTTCATGATTGAAGTCCTCCTCAACTGTAAAATGATATTGTGCAGGGAGTTATTTAAAAAAAAAAAAAAAAAAAGGCAGTATGTCAAGGGAAGATACACTTTTTGGCCCTGAAAAGGACCATTGTTTGGGTCCACAGACGATTGACAAAAACAATTGGAATAATACACATATGGAAACAACAATGTACAATGACATAACTGTGTGTGTCACAATAATGTAAACGAAGAAACACAGTAATATAGTGTTTGTCTAAGCGAGTTACAGGGATAGCATTGAAGGAGTATCTACAAAAATCAAAAGAATGCCAACAGCACGCAACAGCAGCAAAAGAATGGTCACCCTCCCAACTACTGACCGCGCCCGATGATGCTTGACTTGGGTGATCGAACGAGAGCCGGTTTGTTCATCGTGGTATGGCCGTTGACACAAGTAAAGTACACGAGATTGATGACCTCTCGCCATAATGAAAGGTCACCCTCCCAAGTACTGACCGCGCCCGATGATGCTTGACTTCGGTGATCGTCGTGGCGTCCTCTATGATTTGGAAACTATATCATAAGATATAATGGTTTTCTTACACAGATAGATTTTGGAAAGGTGGTATTGATGGGGTTATTAATTTTGGAGGGGTGATATCGATGGGGAATTGGGGGTCCAGGATATATAAATATATTTAGATATGTGAATAAACAGGGAAAAAGGTACATTAAATTGTTTTATGTAATGATGGGGGGAAGGGGTTGCAACCCTGTCCCTGACAATTGGAGTTTATGCAGCTAGTATTATAAAGGAATTGGAGAGTGAAGTCCAAATAAATCCCTAAAAATATTGAGAGGAAGGAATAGTTGCATATCCTCTAAATACTTAAAATAGATGCATAGGAATAGGGTATTTAAATTGATCCAAACATTTTTTAGAACAAGCAAGTAGGTACTCATGAAAAACTAAAACATTCAAAAAGATTATGAAAATAATGTAATAGCCTGTTCATGATTGAAGTCCTCCTCAACTGTAAAATGATATTGTGCAGGGAGTTATTTAAAAAAAAAAAAAAAAAAAGGCAGTATGTCAAGGGAAGATACACTTTTTGGCCCTGAAAAGGACCATTGTTTGGGTCCACAGACGATTGACAAAAACAATTGGAATAATACACATATGGAAACAACAATGTACAATGACATAACTGTGTGTGTCACAATAATGTAAACGAAGAAACACAGTAATATAGTGTTTGTCTAAGCGAGTTACAGGGATAGCATTGAAGGAGTATCTACAAAAATCAAAAGAATGCCAACAGCACGCAACAGCAGCAAAAGAATGGTCACCCTCCCAACTACTGACCGCGCCCGATGATGCTTGACTTGGGTGATCGAACGAGAGCCGGTTTGTTCATCGTGGTATGGCCGTTGACACAAGTAAAGTACACGAGATTGATGACCTCTCGCCATAATGAAAGGTCACCCTCCCAAGTACTGACCGCGCCCGATGATGCTTGACTTCGGTGATCGTCGTGGCGTCCTCTATGATTTGGAAACTATATCATAAGATATAATGGTTTTCTTACACAGATAGATTTTGGAAAGGTGGTATTGATGGGGTTATTAATTTTGGAGGGGTGATATCGATGGGGAATTGGGGGTCCAGGATATATAAATATATTTAGATATGTGAATAAACAGGGAAAAAGGTACATTAAATTGTTTTATGTAATGATGGGGGGAAGGGGTTGCAACCCTGTCCCTGACAATTGGAGTTTATGCAGCTAGTATTATAAAGGAATTGGAGAGTGAAGTCCAAATAAATCCCTAAAAATATTGAGAGGAAGGAATAGTTGCATATCCTCTAAATACTTAAAATAGATGCATAGGAATAGGGTATTTAAATTGATCCAAACATTTTTTAGAACAAGCAAGTAGGTACTCATGAAAAACTAAAACATTCAAAAAGATTATGAAAATAATGTAATAGCCTGTTCATGATTGAAGTCCTCCTCAACTGTAAAATGATATTGTGCAGGGAGTTATTTAAAAAAAAAAAAAAAAAAAGGCAGTATGTCAAGGGAAGATACACTTTTTGGCCCTGAAAAGGACCATTGTTTGGGTCCACAGACGATTGACAAAAACAATTGGAATAATACACATATGGAAACAACAATGTACAATGACATAACTGTGTGTGTCACAATAATGTAAACGAAGAAACACAGTAATATAGTGTTTGTCTAAGCGAGTTACAGGGATAGCATTGAAGGAGTATCTACAAAAATCAAAAGAATGCCAACAGCACGCAACAGCAGCAAAAGAATGGTCACCCTCCCAACTACTGACCGCGCCCGATGATGCTTGACTTGGGTGATCGAACGAGAGCCGGTTTGTTCATCGTGGTATGGCCGTTGACACAAGTAAAGTACACGAGATTGATGACCTCTCGCCATAATGAAAGGTCACCCTCCCAAGTACTGACCGCGCCCGATGATGCTTGACTTCGGTGATCGTCGTGGCGTCCTCTATGATTTGGAAACTATATCATAAGATATAATGGTTTTCTTACACAGATAGATTTTGGAAAGGTGGTATTGATGGGGTTATTAATTTTGGAGGGGTGATATCGATGGGGAATTGGGGGTCCAGGATATATAAATATATTTAGATATGTGAATAAACAGGGAAAAAGGTACATTAAATTGTTTTATGTAATGATGGGGGGAAGGGGTTGCAACCCTGTCCCTGACAATTGGAGTTTATGCAGCTAGTATTATAAAGGAATTGGAGAGTGAAGTCCAAATAAATCCCTAAAAATATTGAGAGGAAGGAATAGTTGCATATCCTCTAAATACTTAAAATAGATGCATAGGAATAGGGTATTTAAATTGATCCAAACATTTTTTAGAACAAGCAAGTAGGTACTCATGAAAAACTAAAACATTCAAAAAGATTATGAAAATAATGTAATAGCCTGTTCATGATTGAAGTCCTCCTCAACTGTAAAATGATATTGTGCAGGGAGTTATTTAAAAAAAAAAAAAAAAAAAGGCAGTATGTCAAGGGAAGATACACTTTTTGGCCCTGAAAAGGACCATTGTTTGGGTCCACAGACGATTGACAAAAACAATTGGAATAATACACATATGGAAACAACAATGTACAATGACATAACTGTGTGTGTCACAATAATGTAAACGAAGAAACACAGTAATATAGTGTTTGTCTAAGCGAGTTACAGGGATAGCATTGAAGGAGTATCTACAAAAATCAAAAGAATGCCAACAGCACGCAACAGCAGCAAAAGAATGGTCACCCTCCCAACTACTGACCGCGCCCGATGATGCTTGACTTGGGTGATCGAACGAGAGCCGGTTTGTTCATCGTGGTATGGCCGTTGACACAAGTAAAGTACACGAGATTGATGACCTCTCGCCATAATGAAAGGTCACCCTCCCAAGTACTGACCGCGCCCGATGATGCTTGACTTCGGTGATCGTCGTGGCGTCCTCTATGATTTGGAAACTATATCATAAGATATAATGGTTTTCTTACACAGATAGATTTTGGAAAGGTGGTATTGATGGGGTTATTAATTTTGGAGGGGTGATATCGATGGGGAATTGGGGGTCCAGGATATATAAATATATTTAGATATGTGAATAAACAGGGAAAAAGGTACATTAAATTGTTTTATGTAATGATGGGGGGAAGGGGTTGCAACCCTGTCCCTGACAATTGGAGTTTATGCAGCTAGTATTATAAAGGAATTGGAGAGTGAAGTCCAAATAAATCCCTAAAAATATTGAGAGGAAGGAATAGTTGCATATCCTCTAAATACTTAAAATAGATGCATAGGAATAGGGTATTTAAATTGATCCAAACATTTTTTAGAACAAGCAAGTAGGTACTCATGAAAAACTAAAACATTCAAAAAGATTATGAAAATAATGTAATAGCCTGTTCATGATTGAAGTCCTCCTCAACTGTAAAATGATATTGTGCAGGGAGTTATTTAAAAAAAAAAAAAAAAAAAGGCAGTATGTCAAGGGAAGATACACTTTTTGGCCCTGAAAAGGACCATTGTTTGGGTCCACAGACGATTGACAAAAACAATTGGAATAATACACATATGGAAACAACAATGTACAATGACATAACTGTGTGTGTCACAATAATGTAAACGAAGAAACACAGTAATATAGTGTTTGTCTAAGCGAGTTACAGGGATAGCATTGAAGGAGTATCTACAAAAATCAAAAGAATGCCAACAGCACGCAACAGCAGCAAAAGAATGGTCACCCTCCCAACTACTGACCGCGCCCGATGATGCTTGACTTGGGTGATCGAACGAGAGCCGGTTTGTTCATCGTGGTATGGCCGTTGACACAAGTAAAGTACACGAGATTGATGACCTCTCGCCATAATGAAAGGTCACCCTCCCAAGTACTGACCGCGCCCGATGATGCTTGACTTCGGTGATCGTCGTGGCGTCCTCTATGATTTGGAAACTATATCATAAGATATAATGGTTTTCTTACACAGATAGATTTTGGAAAGGTGGTATTGATGGGGTTATTAATTTTGGAGGGGTGATATCGATGGGGAATTGGGGGTCCAGGATATATAAATATATTTAGATATGTGAATAAACAGGGAAAAAGGTACATTAAATTGTTTTATGTAATGATGGGGGGAAGGGGTTGCAACCCTGTCCCTGACAATTGGAGTTTATGCAGCTAGTATTATAAAGGAATTGGAGAGTGAAGTCCAAATAAATCCCTAAAAATATTGAGAGGAAGGAATAGTTGCATATCCTCTAAATACTTAAAATAGATGCATAGGAATAGGGTATTTAAATTGATCCAAACATTTTTTAGAACAAGCAAGTAGGTACTCATGAAAAACTAAAACATTCAAAAAGATTATGAAAATAATGTAATAGCCTGTTCATGATTGAAGTCCTCCTCAACTGTAAAATGATATTGTGCAGGGAGTTATTTAAAAAAAAAAAAAAAAAAAGGCAGTATGTCAAGGGAAGATACACTTTTTGGCCCTGAAAAGGACCATTGTTTGGGTCCACAGACGATTGACAAAAACAATTGGAATAATACACATATGGAAACAACAATGTACAATGACATAACTGTGTGTGTCACAATAATGTAAACGAAGAAACACAGTAATATAGTGTTTGTCTAAGCGAGTTACAGGGATAGCATTGAAGGAGTATCTACAAAAATCAAAAGAATGCCAACAGCACGCAACAGCAGCAAAAGAATGGTCACCCTCCCAACTACTGACCGCGCCCGATGATGCTTGACTTGGGTGATCGAACGAGAGCCGGTTTGTTCATCGTGGTATGGCCGTTGACACAAGTAAAGTACACGAGATTGATGACCTCTCGCCATAATGAAAGGTCACCCTCCCAAGTACTGACCGCGCCCGATGATGCTTGACTTCGGTGATAGTCGTGGCGTCCTCTATGATTTGGAAACTATATCATAAGATATAATGGTTTTCTTACACAGATAGATTTTGGAAAGGTGGTATTGATGGGGTTATTAATTTTGGAGGGGTGATATCGATGGGGAATTGGGGGTCCAGGATATATAAATATATTTAGATATGTGAATAAACAGGGAAAAAGGTACATTAAATTGTTTTATGTAATGATGGGGGGAAGGGGTTGCAACCCTGTCCCTGACAATTGGAGTTTATGCAGCTAGTATTATAAAGGAATTGGAGAGTGAAGTCCAAATAAATCCCTAAAAATATTGAGAGGAAGGAATAGTTGCATATCCTCTAAATACTTAAAATAGATGCATAGGAATAGGGTATTTAAATTGATCCAAACATTTTTTAGAACAAGCAAGTAGGTACTCATGAAAAACTAAAACATTCAAAAAGATTATGAAAATAATGTAATAGCCTGTTCATGATTGAAGTCCTCCTCAACTGTAAAATGATATTGTGCAGGGAGTTATTTAAAAAAAAAAAAAAAAAAAGGCAGTATGTCAAGGGAAGATACACTTTTTGGCCCTGAAAAGGACCATTGTTTGGGTCCACAGACGATTGACAAAAACAATTGGAATAATACACATATGGAAACAACAATGTACAATGACATAACTGTGTGTGTCACAATAATGTAAACGAAGAAACACAGTAATATAGTGTTTGTCTAAGCGAGTTACAGGGATAGCATTGAAGGAGTATCTACAAAAATCAAAAGAATGCCAACAGCACGCAACAGCAGCAAAAGAATGGTCACCCTCCCAACTACTGACCGCGCCCGATGATGCTTGACTTGGGTGATCGAACGAGAGCCGGTTTGTTCATCGTGGTATGGCCGTTGACACAAGTAAAGTACACGAGATTGATGACCTCTCGCCATAATGAAAGGTCACCCTCCCAAGTACTGACCGCGCCCGATGATGCTTGACTTCGGTGATCGTCGTGGCGTCCTCTATGATTTGGAAACTATATCATAAGATATAATGGTTTTCTTACACAGATAGATTTTGGAAAGGTGGTATTGATGGGGTTATTAATTTTGGAGGGGTGATATCGATGGGGAATTGGGGGTCCAGGATATATAAATATATTTAGATATGTGAATAAACAGGGAAAAAGGTACATTAAATTGTTTTATGTAATGATGGGGGGAAGGGGTTGCAACCCTGTCCCTGACAATTGGAGTTTATGCAGCTAGTATTATAAAGGAATTGGAGAGTGAAGTCCAAATAAATCCCTAAAAATATTGAGAGGAAGGAATAGTTGCATATCCTCTAAATACTTAAAATAGATGCATAGGAATAGGGTATTTAAATTGATCCAAACATTTTTTAGAACAAGCAAGTAGGTACTCATGAAAAACTAAAACATTCAAAAAGATTATGAAAATAATGTAATAGCCTGTTCATGATTGAAGTCCTCCTCAACTGTAAAATGATATTGTGCAGGGAGTTATTTAAAAAAAAAAAAAAAAAAAGGCAGTATGTCAAGGGAAGATACACTTTTTGGCCCTGAAAAGGACCATTGTTTGGGTCCACAGACGATTGACAAAAACAATTGGAATAATACACATATGGAAACAACAATGTACAATGACATAACTGTGTGTGTCACAATAATGTAAACGAAGAAACACAGTAATATAGTGTTTGTCTAAGCGAGTTACAGGGATAGCATTGAAGGAGTATCTACAAAAATCAAAAGAATGCCAACAGCACGCAACAGCAGCAAAAGAATGGTCACCCTCCCAACTACTGACCGCGCCCGATGATGCTTGACTTGGGTGATCGAACGAGAGCCGGTTTGTTCATCGTGGTATGGCCGTTGACACAAGTAAAGTACACGAGATTGATGACCTCTCGCCATAATGAAAGGTCACCCTCCCAAGTACTGACCGCGCCCGATGATGCTTGACTTCGGTGATCGTCGTGGCGTCCTCTATGATTTGGAAACTATATCATAAGATATAATGGTTTTCTTACACAGATAGATTTTGGAAAGGTGGTATTGATGGGGTTATTAATTTTGGAGGGGTGATATCGATGGGGAATTGGGGGTCCAGGATATATAAATATATTTAGATATGTGAATAAACAGGGAAAAAGGTACATTAAATTGTTTTATGTAATGATGGGGGGAAGGGGTTGCAACCCTGTCCCTGACAATTGGAGTTTATGCAGCTAGTATTATAAAGGAATTGGAGAGTGAAGTCCAAATAAATCCCTAAAAATATTGAGAGGAAGGAATAGTTGCATATCCTCTAAATACTTAAAATAGATGCATAGGAATAGGGTATTTAAATTGATCCAAACATTTTTTAGAACAAGCAAGTAGGTACTCATGAAAAACTAAAACATTCAAAAAGATTATGAAAATAATGTAATAGCCTGTTCATGATTGAAGTCCTCCTCAACTGTAAAATGATATTGTGCAGGGAGTTATTTAAAAAAAAAAAAAAAAAAAGGCAGTATGTCAAGGGAAGATACACTTTTTGGCCCTGAAAAGGACCATTGTTTGGGTCCACAGACGATTGACAAAAACAATTGGAATAATACACATATGGAAACAACAATGTACAATGACATAACTGTGTGTGTCACAATAATGTAAACGAAGAAACACAGTAATATAGTGTTTGTCTAAGCGAGTTACAGGGATAGCATTGAAGGAGTATCTACAAAAATCAAAAGAATGCCAACAGCACGCAACAGCAGCAAAAGAATGGTCACCCTCCCAACTACTGACCGCGCCCGATGATGCTTGACTTGGGTGATCGAACGAGAGCCGGTTTGTTCATCGTGGTATGGCCGTTGACACAAGTAAAGTACACGAGATTGATGACCTCTCGCCATAATGAAAGGTCACCCTCCCAAGTACTGACCGCGCCCGATGATGCTTGACTTCGGTGATCGTCGTGGCGTCCTCTATGATTTGGAAACTATATCATAAGATATAATGGTTTTCTTACACAGATAGATTTTGGAAAGGTGGTATTGATGGGGTTATTAATTTTGGAGGGGTGATATCGATGGGGAATTGGGGGTCCAGGATATATAAATATATTTAGATATGTGAATAAACAGGGAAAAAGGTACATTAAATTGTTTTATGTAATGATGGGGGGAAGGGGTTGCAACCCTGTCCCTGACAATTGGAGTTTATGCAGCTAGTATTATAAAGGAATTGGAGAGTGAAGTCCAAATAAATCCCTAAAAATATTGAGAGGAAGGAATAGTTGCATATCCTCTAAATACTTAAAATAGATGCATAGGAATAGGGTATTTAAATTGATCCAAACATTTTTTAGAACAAGCAAGTAGGTACTCATGAAAAACTAAAACATTCAAAAAGATTATGAAAATAATGTAATAGCCTGTTCATGATTGAAGTCCTCCTCAACTGTAAAATGATATTGTGCAGGGAGTTATTTAAAAAAAAAAAAAAAAAAAGGCAGTATGTCAAGGGAAGATACACTTTTTGGCCCTGAAAAGGACCATTGTTTGGGTCCACAGACGATTGACAAAAACAATTGGAATAATACACATATGGAAACAACAATGTACAATGACATAACTGTGTGTGTCACAATAATGTAAACGAAGAAACACAGTAATATAGTGTTTGTCTAAGCGAGTTACAGGGATAGCATTGAAGGAGTATCTACAAAAATCAAAAGAATGCCAACAGCACGCAACAGCAGCAAAAGAATGGTCACCCTCCCAACTACTGACCGCGCCCGATGATGCTTGACTTGGGTGATCGAACGAGAGCCGGTTTGTTCATCGTGGTATGGCCGTTGACACAAGTAAAGTACACGAGATTGATGACCTCTCGCCATAATGAAAGGTCACCCTCCCAAGTACTGACCGCGCCCGATGATGCTTGACTTCGGTGATCGTCGTGGCGTCCTCTATGATTTGGAAACTATATCATAAGATATAATGGTTTTCTTACACAGATAGATTTTGGAAAGGTGGTATTGATGGGGTTATTAATTTTGGAGGGGTGATATCGATGGGGAATTGGGGGTCCAGGATATATAAATATATTTAGATATGTGAATAAACAGGGAAAAAGGTACATTAAATTGTTTTATGTAATGATGGGGGGAAGGGGTTGCAACCCTGTCCCTGACAATTGGAGTTTATGCAGCTAGTATTATAAAGGAATTGGAGAGTGAAGTCCAAATAAATCCCTAAAAATATTGAGAGGAAGGAATAGTTGCATATCCTCTAAATACTTAAAATAGATGCATAGGAATAGGGTATTTAAATTGATCCAAACATTTTTTAGAACAAGCAAGTAGGTACTCATGAAAAACTAAAACATTCAAAAAGATTATGAAAATAATGTAATAGCCTGTTCATGATTGAAGTCCTCCTCAACTGTAAAATGATATTGTGCAGGGAGTTATTTAAAAAAAAAAAAAAAAAAAGGCAGTATGTCAAGGGAAGATACACTTTTTGGCCCTGAAAAGGACCATTGTTTGGGTCCACAGACGATTGACAAAAACAATTGGAATAATACACATATGGAAACAACAATGTACAATGACATAACTGTGTGTGTCACAATAATGTAAACGAAGAAACACAGTAATATAGTGTTTGTCTAAGCGAGTTACAGGGATAGCATTGAAGGAGTATCTACAAAAATCAAAAGAATGCCAACAGCACGCAACAGCAGCAAAAGAATGGTCACCCTCCCAACTACTGACCGCGCCCGATGATGCTTGACTTGGGTGATCGAACGAGAGCCGGTTTGTTCATCGTGGTATGGCCGTTGACACAAGTAAAGTACACGAGATTGATGACCTCTCGCCATAATGAAAGGTCACCCTCCCAAGTACTGACCGCGCCCGATGATGCTTGACTTCGGTGATCGTCGTGGCGTCCTCTATGATTTGGAAACTATATCATAAGATATAATGGTTTTCTTACACAGATAGATTTTGGAAAGGTGGTATTGATGGGGTTATTAATTTTGGAGGGGTGATATCGATGGGGAATTGGGGGTCCAGGATATATAAATATATTTAGATATGTGAATAAACAGGGAAAAAGGTACATTAAATTGTTTTATGTAATGATGGGGGGAAGGGGTTGCAACCCTGTCCCTGACAATTGGAGTTTATGCAGCTAGTATTATAAAGGAATTGGAGAGTGAAGTCCAAATAAATCCCTAAAAATATTGAGAGGAAGGAATAGTTGCATATCCTCTAAATACTTAAAATAGATGCATAGGAATAGGGTATTTAAATTGATCCAAACATTTTTTAGAACAAGCAAGTAGGTACTCATGAAAAACTAAAACATTCAAAAAGATTATGAAAATAATGTAATAGCCTGTTCATGATTGAAGTCCTCCTCAACTGTAAAATGATATTGTGCAGGGAGTTATTTAAAAAAAAAAAAAAAAAAAGGCAGTATGTCAAGGGAAGATACACTTTTTGGCCCTGAAAAGGACCATTGTTTGGGTCCACAGACGATTGACAAAAACAATTGGAATAATACACATATGGAAACAACAATGTACAATGACATAACTGTGTGTGTCACAATAATGTAAACGAAGAAACACAGTAATATAGTGTTTGTCTAAGCGAGTTACAGGGATAGCATTGAAGGAGTATCTACAAAAATCAAAAGAATGCCAACAGCACGCAACAGCAGCAAAAGAATGGTCACCCTCCCAACTACTGACCGCGCCCGATGATGCTTGACTTGGGTGATCGAACGAGAGCCGGTTTGTTCATCGTGGTATGGCCGTTGACACAAGTAAAGTACACGAGATTGATGACCTCTCGCCATAATGAAAGGTCACCCTCCCAAGTACTGACCGCGCCCGATGATGCTTGACTTCGGTGATCGTCGTGGCGTCCTCTATGATTTGGAAACTATATCATAAGATATAATGGTTTTCTTACACAGATAGATTTTGGAAAGGTGGTATTGATGGGGTTATTAATTTTGGAGGGGTGATATCGATGGGGAATTGGGGGTCCAGGATATATAAATATATTTAGATATGTGAATAAACAGGGAAAAAGGTACATTAAATTGTTTTATGTAATGATGGGGGGAAGGGGTTGCAACCCTGTCCCTGACAATTGGAGTTTATGCAGCTAGTATTATAAAGGAATTGGAGAGTGAAGTCCAAATAAATCCCTAAAAATATTGAGAGGAAGGAATAGTTGCATATCCTCTAAATACTTAAAATAGATGCATAGGAATAGGGTATTTAAATTGATCCAAACATTTTTTAGAACAAGCAAGTAGGTACTCATGAAAAACTAAAACATTCAAAAAGATTATGAAAATAATGTAATAGCCTGTTCATGATTGAAGTCCTCCTCAACTGTAAAATGATATTGTGCAGGGAGTTATTTAAAAAAAAAAAAAAAAAAAGGCAGTATGTCAAGGGAAGATACACTTTTTGGCCCTGAAAAGGACCATTGTTTGGGTCCACAGACGATTGACAAAAACAATTGGAATAATACACATATGGAAACAACAATGTACAATGACATAACTGTGTGTGTCACAATAATGTAAACGAAGAAACACAGTAATATAGTGTTTGTCTAAGCGAGTTACAGGGATAGCATTGAAGGAGTATCTACAAAAATCAAAAGAATGCCAACAGCACGCAACAGCAGCAAAAGAATGGTCACCCTCCCAACTACTGACCGCGCCCGATGATGCTTGACTTGGGTGATCGAACGAGAGCCGGTTTGTTCATCGTGGTATGGCCGTTGACACAAGTAAAGTACACGAGATTGATGACCTCTCGCCATAATGAAAGGTCACCCTCCCAAGTACTGACCGCGCCCGATGATGCTTGACTTCGGTGATCGTCGTGGCGTCCTCTATGATTTGGAAACTATATCATAAGATATAATGGTTTTCTTACACAGATAGATTTTGGAAAGGTGGTATTGATGGGGTTATTAATTTTGGAGGGGTGATATCGATGGGGAATTGGGGGTCCAGGATATATAAATATATTTAGATATGTGAATAAACAGGGAAAAAGGTACATTAAATTGTTTTATGTAATGATGGGGGGAAGGGGTTGCAACCCTGTCCCTGACAATTGGAGTTTATGCAGCTAGTATTATAAAGGAATTGGAGAGTGAAGTCCAAATAAATCCCTAAAAATATTGAGAGGAAGGAATAGTTGCATATCCTCTAAATACTTAAAATAGATGCATAGGAATAGGGTATTTAAATTGATCCAAACATTTTTTAGAACAAGCAAGTAGGTACTCATGAAAAACTAAAACATTCAAAAAGATTATGAAAATAATGTAATAGCCTGTTCATGATTGAAGTCCTCCTCAACTGTAAAATGATATTGTGCAGGGAGTTATTTAAAAAAAAAAAAAAAAAAAGGCAGTATGTCAAGGGAAGATACACTTTTTGGCCCTGAAAAGGACCATTGTTTGGGTCCACAGACGATTGACAAAAACAATTGGAATAATACACATATGGAAACAACAATGTACAATGACATAACTGTGTGTGTCACAATAATGTAAACGAAGAAACACAGTAATATAGTGTTTGTCTAAGCGAGTTACAGGGATAGCATTGAAGGAGTATCTACAAAAATCAAAAGAATGCCAACAGCACGCAACAGCAGCAAAAGAATGGTCACCCTCCCAACTACTGACCGCGCCCGATGATGCTTGACTTGGGTGATCGAACGAGAGCCGGTTTGTTCATCGTGGTATGGCCGTTGACACAAGTAAAGTACACGAGATTGATGACCTCTCGCCATAATGAAAGGTCACCCTCCCAAGTACTGACCGCGCCCGATGATGCTTGACTTCGGTGATCGTCGTGGCGTCCTCTATGATTTGGAAACTATATCATAAGATATAATGGTTTTCTTACACAGATAGATTTTGGAAAGGTGGTATTGATGGGGTTATTAATTTTGGAGGGGTGATATCGATGGGGAATTGGGGGTCCAGGATATATAAATATATTTAGATATGTGAATAAACAGGGAAAAAGGTACATTAAATTGTTTTATGTAATGATGGGGGGAAGGGGTTGCAACCCTGTCCCTGACAATTGGAGTTTATGCAGCTAGTATTATAAAGGAATTGGAGAGTGAAGTCCAAATAAATCCCTAAAAATATTGAGAGGAAGGAATAGTTGCATATCCTCTAAATACTTAAAATAGATGCATAGGAATAGGGTATTTAAATTGATCCAAACATTTTTTAGAACAAGCAAGTAGGTACTCATGAAAAACTAAAACATTCAAAAAGATTATGAAAATAATGTAATAGCCTGTTCATGATTGAAGTCCTCCTCAACTGTAAAATGATATTGTGCAGGGAGTTATTTAAAAAAAAAAAAAAAAAAAGGCAGTATGTCAAGGGAAGATACACTTTTTGGCCCTGAAAAGGACCATTGTTTGGGTCCACAGACGATTGACAAAAACAATTGGAATAATACACATATGGAAACAACAATGTACAATGACATAACTGTGTGTGTCACAATAATGTAAACGAAGAAACACAGTAATATAGTGTTTGTCTAAGCGAGTTACAGGGATAGCATTGAAGGAGTATCTACAAAAATCAAAAGAATGCCAACAGCACGCAACAGCAGCAAAAGAATGGTCACCCTCCCAACTACTGACCGCGCCCGATGATGCTTGACTTGGGTGATCGAACGAGAGCCGGTTTGTTCATCGTGGTATGGCCGTTGACACAAGTAAAGTACACGAGATTGATGACCTCTCGCCATAATGAAAGGTCACCCTCCCAAGTACTGACCGCGCCCGATGATGCTTGACTTCGGTGATCGTCGTGGCGTCCTCTATGATTTGGAAACTATATCATAAGATATAATGGTTTTCTTACACAGATAGATTTTGGAAAGGTGGTATTGATGGGGTTATTAATTTTGGAGGGGTGATATCGATGGGGAATTGGGGGTCCAGGATATATAAATATATTTAGATATGTGAATAAACAGGGAAAAAGGTACATTAAATTGTTTTATGTAATGATGGGGGGAAGGGGTTGCAACCCTGTCCCTGACAATTGGAGTTTATGCAGCTAGTATTATAAAGGAATTGGAGAGTGAAGTCCAAATAAATCCCTAAAAATATTGAGAGGAAGGAATAGTTGCATATCCTCTAAATACTTAAAATAGATGCATAGGAATAGGGTATTTAAATTGATCCAAACATTTTTTAGAACAAGCAAGTAGGTACTCATGAAAAACTAAAACATTCAAAAAGATTATGAAAATAATGTAATAGCCTGTTCATGATTGAAGTCCTCCTCAACTGTAAAATGATATTGTGCAGGGAGTTATTTAAAAAAAAAAAAAAAAAAAGGCAGTATGTCAAGGGAAGATACACTTTTTGGCCCTGAAAAGGACCATTGTTTGGGTCCACAGACGATTGACAAAAACAATTGGAATAATACACATATGGAAACAACAATGTACAATGACATAACTGTGTGTGTCACAATAATGTAAACGAAGAAACACAGTAATATAGTGTTTGTCTAAGCGAGTTACAGGGATAGCATTGAAGGAGTATCTACAAAAATCAAAAGAATGCCAACAGCACGCAACAGCAGCAAAAGAATGGTCACCCTCCCAACTACTGACCGCGCCCGATGATACTTGACTTGGGTGATCGAACGAGAGCCGGTTTGTTCATCGTGGTATGGCCGTTGACACAAGTAAAGTACACGAGATTGATGACCTCTCGCCATAATGAAAGGTCACCCTCCCAAGTACTGACCGCGCCCGATGATGCTTGACTTCGGTGATCGTCGTGGCGTCCTCTATGATTTGGAAACTATATCATAAGATATAATGGTTTTCTTACACAGATAGATTTTGGAAAGGTGGTATTGATGGGGTTATTAATTTTGGAGGGGTGATATCGATGGGGAATTGGGGGTCCAGGATATATAAATATATTTAGATATGTGAATAAACAGGGAAAAAGGTACATTAAATTGTTTTATGTAATGATGGGGGGAAGGGGTTGCAACCCTGTCCCTGACAATTGGAGTTTATGCAGCTAGTATTATAAAGGAATTGGAGAGTGAAGTCCAAATAAATCCCTAAAAATATTGAGAGGAAGGAATAGTTGCATATCCTCTAAATACTTAAAATAGATGCATAGGAATAGGGTATTTAAATTGATCCAAACATTTTTTAGAACAAGCAAGTAGGTACTCATGAAAAACTAAAACATTCAAAAAGATTATGAAAATAATGTAATAGCCTGTTCATGATTGAAGTCCTCCTCAACTGTAAAATGATATTGTGCAGGGAGTTATTTAAAAAAAAAAAAAAAAAAAGGCAGTATGTCAAGGGAAGATACACTTTTTGGCCCTGAAAAGGACCATTGTTTGGGTCCACAGACGATTGACAAAAACAATTGGAATAATACACATATGGAAACAACAATGTACAATGACATAACTGTGTGTGTCACAATAATGTAAACGAAGAAACACAGTAATATAGTGTTTGTCTAAGCGAGTTACAGGGATAGCATTGAAGGAGTATCTACAAAAATCAAAAGAATGCCAACAGCACGCAACAGCAGCAAAAGAATGGTCACCCTCCCAACTACTGACCGCGCCCGATGATGCTTGACTTGGGTGATCGAACGAGAGCCGGTTTGTTCATCGTGGTATGGCCGTTGACACAAGTAAAGTACACGAGATTGATGACCTCTCGCCATAATGAAAGGTCACCCTCCCAAGTACTGACCGCGCCCGATGATGCTTGACTTCGGTGATCGTCGTGGCGTCCTCTATGATTTGGAAACTATATCATAAGATATAATGGTTTTCTTACACAGATAGATTTTGGAAAGGTGGTATTGATGGGGTTATTAATTTTGGAGGGGTGATATCGATGGGGAATTGGGGGTCCAGGATATATAAATATATTTAGATATGTGAATAAACAGGGAAAAAGGTACATTAAATTGTTTTATGTAATGATGGGGGGAAGGGGTTGCAACCCTGTCCCTGACAATTGGAGTTTATGCAGCTAGTATTATAAAGGAATTGGAGAGTGAAGTCCAAATAAATCCCTAAAAATATTGAGAGGAAGGAATAGTTGCATATCCTCTAAATACTTAAAATAGATGCATAGGAATAGGGTATTTAAATTGATCCAAACATTTTTTAGAACAAGCAAGTAGGTACTCATGAAAAACTAAAACATTCAAAAAGATTATGAAAATAATGTAATAGCCTGTTCATGATTGAAGTCCTCCTCAACTGTAAAATGATATTGTGCAGGGAGTTATTTAAAAAAAAAAAAAAAAAAAGGCAGTATGTCAAGGGAAGATACACTTTTTGGCCCTGAAAAGGACCATTGTTTGGGTCCACAGACGATTGACAAAAACAATTGGAATAATACACATATGGAAACAACAATGTACAATGACATAACTGTGTGTGTCACAATAATGTAAACGAAGAAACACAGTAATATAGTGTTTGTCTAAGCGAGTTACAGGGATAGCATTGAAGGAGTATCTACAAAAATCAAAAGAATGCCAACAGCACGCAACAGCAGCAAAAGAATGGTCACCCTCCCAACTACTGACCGCGCCCGATGATGCTTGACTTGGGTGATCGAACGAGAGCCGGTTTGTTCATCGTGGTATGGCCGTTGACACAAGTAAAGTACACGAGATTGATGACCTCTCGCCATAATGAAAGGTCACCCTCCCAAGTACTGACCGCGCCCGATGATGCTTGACTTCGGTGATCGTCGTGGCGTCCTCTATGATTTGGAAACTATATCATAAGATATAATGGTTTTCTTACACAGATAGATTTTGGAAAGGTGGTATTGATGGGGTTATTAATTTTGGAGGGGTGATATCGATGGGGAATTGGGGGTCCAGGATATATAAATATATTTAGATATGTGAATAAACAGGGAAAAAGGTACATTAAATTGTTTTATGTAATGATGGGGGGAAGGGGTTGCAACCCTGTCCCTGACAATTGGAGTTTATGCAGCTAGTATTATAAAGGAATTGGAGAGTGAAGTCCAAATAAATCCCTAAAAATATTGAGAGGAAGGAATAGTTGCATATCCTCTAAATACTTAAAATAGATGCATAGGAATAGGGTATTTAAATTGATCCAAACATTTTTTAGAACAAGCAAGTAGGTACTCATGAAAAACTAAAACATTCAAAAAGATTATGAAAATAATGTAATAGCCTGTTCATGATTGAAGTCCTCCTCAACTGTAAAATGATATTGTGCAGGGAGTTATTTAAAAAAAAAAAAAAAAAAAGGCAGTATGTCAAGGGAAGATACACTTTTTGGCCCTGAAAAGGACCATTGTTTGGGTCCACAGACGATTGACAAAAACAATTGGAATAATACACATATGGAAACAACAATGTACAATGACATAACTGTGTGTGTCACAATAATGTAAACGAAGAAACACAGTAATATAGTGTTTGTCTAAGCGAGTTACAGGGATAGCATTGAAGGAGTATCTACAAAAATCAAAAGAATGCCAACAGCACGCAACAGCAGCAAAAGAATGGTCACCCTCCCAACTACTGACCGCGCCCGATGATGCTTGACTTGGGTGATCGAACGAGAGCCGGTTTGTTCATCGTGGTATGGCCGTTGACACAAGTAAAGTACACGAGATTGATGACCTCTCGCCATAATGAAAGGTCACCCTCCCAAGTACTGACCGCGCCCGATGATGCTTGACTTCGGTGATCGTCGTGGCGTCCTCTATGATTTGGAAACTATATCATAAGATATAATGGTTTTCTTACACAGATAGATTTTGGAAAGGTGGTATTGATGGGGTTATTAATTTTGGAGGGGTGATATCGATGGGGAATTGGGGGTCCAGGATATATAAATATATTTAGATATGTGAATAAACAGGGAAAAAGGTACATTAAATTGTTTTATGTAATGATGGGGGGAAGGGGTTGCAACCCTGTCCCTGACAATTGGAGTTTATGCAGCTAGTATTATAAAGGAATTGGAGAGTGAAGTCCAAATAAATCCCTAAAAATATTGAGAGGAAGGAATAGTTGCATATCCTCTAAATACTTAAAATAGATGCATAGGAATAGGGTATTTAAATTGATCCAAACATTTTTTAGAACAAGCAAGTAGGTACTCATGAAAAACTAAAACATTCAAAAAGATTATGAAAATAATGTAATAGCCTGTTCATGATTGAAGTCCTCCTCAACTGTAAAATGATATTGTGCAGGGAGTTATTTAAAAAAAAAAAAAAAAAAAGGCAGTATGTCAAGGGAAGATACACTTTTTGGCCCTGAAAAGGACCATTGTTTGGGTCCACAGACGATTGACAAAAACAATTGGAATAATACACATATGGAAACAACAATGTACAATGACATAACTGTGTGTGTCACAATAATGTAAACGAAGAAACACAGTAATATAGTGTTTGTCTAAGCGAGTTACAGGGATAGCATTGAAGGAGTATCTACAAAAATCAAAAGAATGCCAACAGCACGCAACAGCAGCAAAAGAATGGTCACCCTCCCAACTACTGACCGCGCCCGATGATGCTTGACTTGGGTGATCGAACGAGAGCCGGTTTGTTCATCGTGGTATGGCCGTTGACACAAGTAAAGTACACGAGATTGATGACCTCTCGCCATAATGAAAGGTCACCCTCCCAAGTACTGACCGCGCCCGATGATGCTTGACTTCGGTGATCGTCGTGGCGTCCTCTATGATTTGGAAACTATATCATAAGATATAATGGTTTTCTTACACAGATAGATTTTGGAAAGGTGGTATTGATGGGGTTATTAATTTTGGAGGGGTGATATCGATGGGGAATTGGGGGTCCAGGATATATAAATATATTTAGATATGTGAATAAACAGGGAAAAAGGTACATTAAATTGTTTTATGTAATGATGGGGGGAAGGGGTTGCAACCCTGTCCCTGACAATTGGAGTTTATGCAGCTAGTATTATAAAGGAATTGGAGAGTGAAGTCCAAATAAATCCCTAAAAATATTGAGAGGAAGGAATAGTTGCATATCCTCTAAATACTTAAAATAGATGCATAGGAATAGGGTATTTAAATTGATCCAAACATTTTTTAGAACAAGCAAGTAGGTACTCATGAAAAACTAAAACATTCAAAAAGATTATGAAAATAATGTAATAGCCTGTTCATGATTGAAGTCCTCCTCAACTGTAAAATGATATTGTGCAGGGAGTTATTTAAAAAAAAAAAAAAAAAAAGGCAGTATGTCAAGGGAAGATACACTTTTTGGCCCTGAAAAGGACCATTGTTTGGGTCCACAGACGATTGACAAAAACAATTGGAATAATACACATATGGAAACAACAATGTACAATGACATAACTGTGTGTGTCACAATAATGTAAACGAAGAAACACAGTAATATAGTGTTTGTCTAAGCGAGTTACAGGGATAGCATTGAAGGAGTATCTACAAAAATCAAAAGAATGCCAACAGCACGCAACAGCAGCAAAAGAATGGTCACCCTCCCAACTACTGACCGCGCCCGATGATGCTTGACTTGGGTGATCGAACGAGAGCCGGTTTGTTCATCGTGGTATGGCCGTTGACACAAGTAAAGTACACGAGATTGATGACCTCTCGCCATAATGAAAGGTCACCCTCCCAAGTACTGACCGCGCCCGATGATGCTTGACTTCGGTGATCGTCGTGGCGTCCTCTATGATTTGGAAACTATATCATAAGATATAATGGTTTTCTTACACAGATAGATTTTGGAAAGGTGGTATTGATGGGGTTATTAATTTTGGAGGGGTGATATCGATGGGGAATTGGGGGTCCAGGATATATAAATATATTTAGATATGTGAATAAACAGGGAAAAAGGTACATTAAATTGTTTTATGTAATGATGGGGGGAAGGGGTTGCAACCCTGTCCCTGACAATTGGAGTTTATGCAGCTAGTATTATAAAGGAATTGGAGAGTGAAGTCCAAATAAATCCCTAAAAATATTGAGAGGAAGGAATAGTTGCATATCCTCTAAATACTTAAAATAGATGCATAGGAATAGGGTATTTAAATTGATCCAAACATTTTTTAGAACAAGCAAGTAGGTACTCATGAAAAACTAAAACATTCAAAAAGATTATGAAAATAATGTAATAGCCTGTTCATGATTGAAGTCCTCCTCAACTGTAAAATGATATTGTGCAGGGAGTTATTTAAAAAAAAAAAAAAAAAAAGGCAGTATGTCAAGGGAAGATACACTTTTTGGCCCTGAAAAGGACCATTGTTTGGGTCCACAGACGATTGACAAAAACAATTGGAATAATACACATATGGAAACAACAATGTACAATGACATAACTGTGTGTGTCACAATAATGTAAACGAAGAAACACAGTAATATAGTGTTTGTCTAAGCGAGTTACAGGGATAGCATTGAAGGAGTATCTACAAAAATCAAAAGAATGCCAACAGCACGCAACAGCAGCAAAAGAATGGTCACCCTCCCAACTACTGACCGCGCCCGATGATGCTTGACTTGGGTGATCGAACGAGAGCCGGTTTGTTCATCGTGGTATGGCCGTTGACACAAGTAAAGTACACGAGATTGATGACCTCTCGCCATAATGAAAGGTCACCCTCCCAAGTACTGACCGCGCCCGATGATGCTTGACTTCGGTGATCGTCGTGGCGTCCTCTATGATTTGGAAACTATATCATAAGATATAATGGTTTTCTTACACAGATAGATTTTGGAAAGGTGGTATTGATGGGGTTATTAATTTTGGAGGGGTGATATCGATGGGGAATTGGGGGTCCAGGATATATAAATATATTTAGATATGTGAATAAACAGGGAAAAAGGTACATTAAATTGTTTTATGTAATGATGGGGGGAAGGGGTTGCAACCCTGTCCCTGACAATTGGAGTTTATGCAGCTAGTATTATAAAGGAATTGGAGAGTGAAGTCCAAATAAATCCCTAAAAATATTGAGAGGAAGGAATAGTTGCATATCCTCTAAATACTTAAAATAGATGCATAGGAATAGGGTATTTAAATTGATCCAAACATTTTTTAGAACAAGCAAGTAGGTACTCATGAAAAACTAAAACATTCAAAAAGATTATGAAAATAATGTAATAGCCTGTTCATGATTGAAGTCCTCCTCAACTGTAAAATGATATTGTGCAGGGAGTTATTTAAAAAAAAAAAAAAAAAAAGGCAGTATGTCAAGGGAAGATACACTTTTTGGCCCTGAAAAGGACCATTGTTTGGGTCCACAGACGATTGACAAAAACAATTGGAATAATACACATATGGAAACAACAATGTACAATGACATAACTGTGTGTGTCACAATAATGTAAACGAAGAAACACAGTAATATAGTGTTTGTCTAAGCGAGTTACAGGGATAGCATTGAAGGAGTATCTACAAAAATCAAAAGAATGCCAACAGCACGCAACAGCAGCAAAAGAATGGTCACCCTCCCAACTACTGACCGCGCCCGATGATGCTTGACTTGGGTGATCGAACGAGAGCCGGTTTGTTCATCGTGGTATGGCCGTTGACACAAGTAAAGTACACGAGATTGATGACCTCTCGCCATAATGAAAGGTCACCCTCCCAAGTACTGACCGCGCCCGATGATGCTTGACTTCGGTGATCGTCGTGGCGTCCTCTATGATTTGGAAACTATATCATAAGATATAATGGTTTTCTTACACAGATAGATTTTGGAAAGGTGGTATTGATGGGGTTATTAATTTTGGAGGGGTGATATCGATGGGGAATTGGGGGTCCAGGATATATAAATATATTTAGATATGTGAATAAACAGGGAAAAAGGTACATTAAATTGTTTTATGTAATGATGGGGGGAAGGGGTTGCAACCCTGTCCCTGACAATTGGAGTTTATGCAGCTAGTATTATAAAGGAATTGGAGAGTGAAGTCCAAATAAATCCCTAAAAATATTGAGAGGAAGGAATAGTTGCATATCCTCTAAATACTTAAAATAGATGCATAGGAATAGGGTATTTAAATTGATCCAAACATTTTTTAGAACAAGCAAGTAGGTACTCATGAAAAACTAAAACATTCAAAAAGATTATGAAAATAATGTAATAGCCTGTTCATGATTGAAGTCCTCCTCAACTGTAAAATGATATTGTGCAGGGAGTTATTTAAAAAAAAAAAAAAAAAAAGGCAGTATGTCAAGGGAAGATACACTTTTTGGCCCTGAAAAGGACCATTGTTTGGGTCCACAGACGATTGACAAAAACAATTGGAATAATACACATATGGAAACAACAATGTACAATGACATAACTGTGTGTGTCACAATAATGTAAACGAAGAAACACAGTAATATAGTGTTTGTCTAAGCGAGTTACAGGGATAGCATTGAAGGAGTATCTACAAAAATCAAAAGAATGCCAACAGCACGCAACAGCAGCAAAAGAATGGTCACCCTCCCAACTACTGACCGCGCCCGATGATGCTTGACTTGGGTGATCGAACGAGAGCCGGTTTGTTCATCGTGGTATGGCCGTTGACACAAGTAAAGTACACGAGATTGATGACCTCTCGCCATAATGAAAGGTCACCCTCCCAAGTACTGACCGCGCCCGATGATGCTTGACTTCGGTGATCGTCGTGGCGTCCTCTATGATTTGGAAACTATATCATAAGATATAATGGTTTTCTTACACAGATAGATTTTGGAAAGGTGGTATTGATGGGGTTATTAATTTTGGAGGGGTGATATCGATGGGGAATTGGGGGTCCAGGATATATAAATATATTTAGATATGTGAATAAACAGGGAAAAAGGTACATTAAATTGTTTTATGTAATGATGGGGGGAAGGGGTTGCAACCCTGTCCCTGACAATTGGAGTTTATGCAGCTAGTATTATAAAGGAATTGGAGAGTGAAGTCCAAATAAATCCCTAAAAATATTGAGAGGAAGGAATAGTTGCATATCCTCTAAATACTTAAAATAGATGCATAGGAATAGGGTATTTAAATTGATCCAAACATTTTTTAGAACAAGCAAGTAGGTACTCATGAAAAACTAAAACATTCAAAAAGATTATGAAAATAATGTAATAGCCTGTTCATGATTGAAGTCCTCCTCAACTGTAAAATGATATTGTGCAGGGAGTTATTTAAAAAAAAAAAAAAAAAAAGGCAGTATGTCAAGGGAAGATACACTTTTTGGCCCTGAAAAGGACCATTGTTTGGGTCCACAGACGATTGACAAAAACAATTGGAATAATACACATATGGAAACAACAATGTACAATGACATAACTGTGTGTGTCACAATAATGTAAACGAAGAAACACAGTAATATAGTGTTTGTCTAAGCGAGTTACAGGGATAGCATTGAAGGAGTATCTACAAAAATCAAAAGAATGCCAACAGCACGCAACAGCAGCAAAAGAATGGTCACCCTCCCAACTACTGACCGCGCCCGATGATGCTTGACTTGGGTGATCGAACGAGAGCCGGTTTGTTCATCGTGGTATGGCCGTTGACACAAGTAAAGTACACGAGATTGATGACCTCTCGCCATAATGAAAGGTCACCCTCCCAAGTACTGACCGCGCCCGATGATGCTTGACTTCGGTGATCGTCGTGGCGTCCTCTATGATTTGGAAACTATATCATAAGATATAATGGTTTTCTTACACAGATAGATTTTGGAAAGGTGGTATTGATGGGGTTATTAATTTTGGAGGGGTGATATCGATGGGGAATTGGGGGTCCAGGATATATAAATATATTTAGATATGTGAATAAACAGGGAAAAAGGTACATTAAATTGTTTTATGTAATGATGGGGGGAAGGGGTTGCAACCCTGTCCCTGACAATTGGAGTTTATGCAGCTAGTATTATAAAGGAATTGGAGAGTGAAGTCCAAATAAATCCCTAAAAATATTGAGAGGAAGGAATAGTTGCATATCCTCTAAATACTTAAAATAGATGCATAGGAATAGGGTATTTAAATTGATCCAAACATTTTTTAGAACAAGCAAGTAGGTACTCATGAAAAACTAAAACATTCAAAAAGATTATGAAAATAATGTAATAGCCTGTTCATGATTGAAGTCCTCCTCAACTGTAAAATGATATTGTGCAGGGAGTTATTTAAAAAAAAAAAAAAAAAAAGGCAGTATGTCAAGGGAAGATACACTTTTTGGCCCTGAAAAGGACCATTGTTTGGGTCCACAGACGATTGACAAAAACAATTGGAATAATACACATATGGAAACAACAATGTACAATGACATAACTGTGTGTGTCACAATAATGTAAACGAAGAAACACAGTAATATAGTGTTTGTCTAAGCGAGTTACAGGGATAGCATTGAAGGAGTATCTACAAAAATCAAAAGAATGCCAACAGCACGCAACAGCAGCAAAAGAATGGTCACCCTCCCAACTACTGACCGCGCCCGATGATGCTTGACTTGGGTGATCGAACGAGAGCCGGTTTGTTCATCGTGGTATGGCCGTTGACACAAGTAAAGTACACGAGATTGATGACCTCTCGCCATAATGAAAGGTCACCCTCCCAAGTACTGACCGCGCCCGATGATGCTTGACTTCGGTGATCGTCGTGGCGTCCTCTATGATTTGGAAACTATATCATAAGATATAATGGTTTTCTTACACAGATAGATTTTGGAAAGGTGGTATTGATGGGGTTATTAATTTTGGAGGGGTGATATCGATGGGGAATTGGGGGTCCAGGATATATAAATATATTTAGATATGTGAATAAACAGGGAAAAAGGTACATTAAATTGTTTTATGTAATGATGGGGGGAAGGGGTTGCAACCCTGTCCCTGACAATTGGAGTTTATGCAGCTAGTATTATAAAGGAATTGGAGAGTGAAGTCCAAATAAATCCCTAAAAATATTGAGAGGAAGGAATAGTTGCATATCCTCTAAATACTTAAAATAGATGCATAGGAATAGGGTATTTAAATTGATCCAAACATTTTTTAGAACAAGCAAGTAGGTACTCATGAAAAACTAAAACATTCAAAAAGATTATGAAAATAATGTAATAGCCTGTTCATGATTGAAGTCCTCCTCAACTGTAAAATGATATTGTGCAGGGAGTTATTTAAAAAAAAAAAAAAAAAAAGGCAGTATGTCAAGGGAAGATACACTTTTTGGCCCTGAAAAGGACCATTGTTTGGGTCCACAGACGATTGACAAAAACAATTGGAATAATACACATATGGAAACAACAATGTACAATGACATAACTGTGTGTGTCACAATAATGTAAACGAAGAAACACAGTAATATAGTGTTTGTCTAAGCGAGTTACAGGGATAGCATTGAAGGAGTATCTACAAAAATCAAAAGAATGCCAACAGCACGCAACAGCAGCAAAAGAATGGTCACCCTCCCAACTACTGACCGCGCCCGATGATGCTTGACTTGGGTGATCGAACGAGAGCCGGTTTGTTCATCGTGGTATGGCCGTTGACACAAGTAAAGTACACGAGATTGATGACCTCTCGCCATAATGAAAGGTCACCCTCCCAAGTACTGACCGCGCCCGATGATGCTTGACTTCGGTGATCGTCGTGGCGTCCTCTATGATTTGGAAACTATATCATAAGATATAATGGTTTTCTTACACAGATAGATTTTGGAAAGGTGGTATTGATGGGGTTATTAATTTTGGAGGGGTGATATCGATGGGGAATTGGGGGTCCAGGATATATAAATATATTTAGATATGTGAATAAACAGGGAAAAAGGTACATTAAATTGTTTTATGTAATGATGGGGGGAAGGGGTTGCAACCCTGTCCCTGACAATTGGAGTTTATGCAGCTAGTATTATAAAGGAATTGGAGAGTGAAGTCCAAATAAATCCCTAAAAATATTGAGAGGAAGGAATAGTTGCATATCCTCTAAATACTTAAAATAGATGCATAGGAATAGGGTATTTAAATTGATCCAAACATTTTTTAGAACAAGCAAGTAGGTACTCATGAAAAACTAAAACATTCAAAAAGATTATGAAAATAATGTAATAGCCTGTTCATGATTGAAGTCCTCCTCAACTGTAAAATGATATTGTGCAGGGAGTTATTTAAAAAAAAAAAAAAAAAAAGGCAGTATGTCAAGGGAAGATACACTTTTTGGCCCTGAAAAGGACCATTGTTTGGGTCCACAGACGATTGACAAAAACAATTGGAATAATACACATATGGAAACAACAATGTACAATGACATAACTGTGTGTGTCACAATAATGTAAACGAAGAAACACAGTAATATAGTGTTTGTCTAAGCGAGTTACAGGGATAGCATTGAAGGAGTATCTACAAAAATCAAAAGAATGCCAACAGCACGCAACAGCAGCAAAAGAATGGTCACCCTCCCAACTACTGACCGCGCCCGATGATGCTTGACTTGGGTGATCGAACGAGAGCCGGTTTGTTCATCGTGGTATGGCCGTTGACACAAGTAAAGTACACGAGATTGATGACCTCTCGCCATAATGAAAGGTCACCCTCCCAAGTACTGACCGCGCCCGATGATGCTTGACTTCGGTGATCGTCGTGGCGTCCTCTATGATTTGGAAACTATATCATAAGATATAATGGTTTTCTTACACAGATAGATTTTGGAAAGGTGGTATTGATGGGGTTATTAATTTTGGAGGGGTGATATCGATGGGGAATTGGGGGTCCAGGATATATAAATATATTTAGATATGTGAATAAACAGGGAAAAAGGTACATTAAATTGTTTTATGTAATGATGGGGGGAAGGGGTTGCAACCCTGTCCCTGACAATTGGAGTTTATGCAGCTAGTATTATAAAGGAATTGGAGAGTGAAGTCCAAATAAATCCCTAAAAATATTGAGAGGAAGGAATAGTTGCATATCCTCTAAATACTTAAAATAGATGCATAGGAATAGGGTATTTAAATTGATCCAAACATTTTTTAGAACAAGCAAGTAGGTACTCATGAAAAACTAAAACATTCAAAAAGATTATGAAAATAATGTAATAGCCTGTTCATGATTGAAGTCCTCCTCAACTGTAAAATGATATTGTGCAGGGAGTTATTTAAAAAAAAAAAAAAAAAAAGGCAGTATGTCAAGGGAAGATACACTTTTTGGCCCTGAAAAGGACCATTGTTTGGGTCCACAGACGATTGACAAAAACAATTGGAATAATACACATATGGAAACAACAATGTACAATGACATAACTGTGTGTGTCACAATAATGTAAACGAAGAAACACAGTAATATAGTGTTTGTCTAAGCGAGTTACAGGGATAGCATTGAAGGAGTATCTACAAAAATCAAAAGAATGCCAACAGCACGCAACAGCAGCAAAAGAATGGTCACCCTCCCAACTACTGACCGCGCCCGATGATGCTTGACTTGGGTGATCGAACGAGAGCCGGTTTGTTCATCGTGGTATGGCCGTTGACACAAGTAAAGTACACGAGATTGATGACCTCTCGCCATAATGAAAGGTCACCCTCCCAAGTACTGACCGCGCCCGATGATGCTTGACTTCGGTGATCGTCGTGGCGTCCTCTATGATTTGGAAACTATATCATAAGATATAATGGTTTTCTTACACAGATAGATTTTGGAAAGGTGGTATTGATGGGGTTATTAATTTTGGAGGGGTGATATCGATGGGGAATTGGGGGTCCAGGATATATAAATATATTTAGATATGTGAATAAACAGGGAAAAAGGTACATTAAATTGTTTTATGTAATGATGGGGGGAAGGGGTTGCAACCCTGTCCCTGACAATTGGAGTTTATGCAGCTAGTATTATAAAGGAATTGGAGAGTGAAGTCCAAATAAATCCCTAAAAATATTGAGAGGAAGGAATAGTTGCATATCCTCTAAATACTTAAAATAGATGCATAGGAATAGGGTATTTAAATTGATCCAAACATTTTTTAGAACAAGCAAGTAGGTACTCATGAAAAACTAAAACATTCAAAAAGATTATGAAAATAATGTAATAGCCTGTTCATGATTGAAGTCCTCCTCAACTGTAAAATGATATTGTGCAGGGAGTTATTTAAAAAAAAAAAAAAAAAAAGGCAGTATGTCAAGGGAAGATACACTTTTTGGCCCTGAAAAGGACCATTGTTTGGGTCCACAGACGATTGACAAAAACAATTGGAATAATACACATATGGAAACAACAATGTACAATGACATAACTGTGTGTGTCACAATAATGTAAACGAAGAAACACAGTAATATAGTGTTTGTCTAAGCGAGTTACAGGGATAGCATTGAAGGAGTATCTACAAAAATCAAAAGAATGCCAACAGCACGCAACAGCAGCAAAAGAATGGTCACCCTCCCAACTACTGACCGCGCCCGATGATGCTTGACTTGGGTGATCGAACGAGAGCCGGTTTGTTCATCGTGGTATGGCCGTTGACACAAGTAAAGTACACGAGATTGATGACCTCTCGCCATAATGAAAGGTCACCCTCCCAAGTACTGACCGCGCCCGATGATGCTTGACTTCGGTGATCGTCGTGGCGTCCTCTATGATTTGGAAACTATATCATAAGATATAATGGTTTTCTTACACAGATAGATTTTGGAAAGGTGGTATTGATGGGGTTATTAATTTTGGAGGGGTGATATCGATGGGGAATTGGGGGTCCAGGATATATAAATATATTTAGATATGTGAATAAACAGGGAAAAAGGTACATTAAATTGTTTTATGTAATGATGGGGGGAAGGGGTTGCAACCCTGTCCCTGACAATTGGAGTTTATGCAGCTAGTATTATAAAGGAATTGGAGAGTGAAGTCCAAATAAATCCCTAAAAATATTGAGAGGAAGGAATAGTTGCATATCCTCTAAATACTTAAAATAGATGCATAGGAATAGGGTATTTAAATTGATCCAAACATTTTTTAGAACAAGCAAGTAGGTACTCATGAAAAACTAAAACATTCAAAAAGATTATGAAAATAATGTAATAGCCTGTTCATGATTGAAGTCCTCCTCAACTGTAAAATGATATTGTGCAGGGAGTTATTTAAAAAAAAAAAAAAAAAAAGGCAGTATGTCAAGGGAAGATACACTTTTTGGCCCTGAAAAGGACCATTGTTTGGGTCCACAGACGATTGACAAAAACAATTGGAATAATACACATATGGAAACAACAATGTACAATGACATAACTGTGTGTGTCACAATAATGTAAACGAAGAAACACAGTAATATAGTGTTTGTCTAAGCGAGTTACAGGGATAGCATTGAAGGAGTATCTACAAAAATCAAAAGAATGCCAACAGCACGCAACAGCAGCAAAAGAATGGTCACCCTCCCAACTACTGACCGCGCCCGATGATGCTTGACTTGGGTGATCGAACGAGAGCCGGTTTGTTCATCGTGGTATGGCCGTTGACACAAGTAAAGTACACGAGATTGATGACCTCTCGCCATAATGAAAGGTCACCCTCCCAAGTACTGACCGCGCCCGATGATGCTTGACTTCGGTGATCGTCGTGGCGTCCTCTATGATTTGGAAACTATATCATAAGATATAATGGTTTTCTTACACAGATAGATTTTGGAAAGGTGGTATTGATGGGGTTATTAATTTTGGAGGGGTGATATCGATGGGGAATTGGGGGTCCAGGATATATAAATATATTTAGATATGTGAATAAACAGGGAAAAAGGTACATTAAATTGTTTTATGTAATGATGGGGGGAAGGGGTTGCAACCCTGTCCCTGACAATTGGAGTTTATGCAGCTAGTATTATAAAGGAATTGGAGAGTGAAGTCCAAATAAATCCCTAAAAATATTGAGAGGAAGGAATAGTTGCATATCCTCTAAATACTTAAAATAGATGCATAGGAATAGGGTATTTAAATTGATCCAAACATTTTTTAGAACAAGCAAGTAGGTACTCATGAAAAACTAAAACATTCAAAAAGATTATGAAAATAATGTAATAGCCTGTTCATGATTGAAGTCCTCCTCAACTGTAAAATGATATTGTGCAGGGAGTTATTTAAAAAAAAAAAAAAAAAAAGGCAGTATGTCAAGGGAAGATACACTTTTTGGCCCTGAAAAGGACCATTGTTTGGGTCCACAGACGATTGACAAAAACAATTGGAATAATACACATATGGAAACAACAATGTACAATGACATAACTGTGTGTGTCACAATAATGTAAACGAAGAAACACAGTAATATAGTGTTTGTCTAAGCGAGTTACAGGGATAGCATTGAAGGAGTATCTACAAAAATCAAAAGAATGCCAACAGCACGCAACAGCAGCAAAAGAATGGTCACCCTCCCAACTACTGACCGCGCCCGATGATGCTTGACTTGGGTGATCGAACGAGAGCCGGTTTGTTCATCGTGGTATGGCCGTTGACACAAGTAAAGTACACGAGATTGATGACCTCTCGCCATAATGAAAGGTCACCCTCCCAAGTACTGACCGCGCCCGATGATGCTTGACTTCGGTGATCGTCGTGGCGTCCTCTATGATTTGGAAACTATATCATAAGATATAATGGTTTTCTTACACAGATAGATTTTGGAAAGGTGGTATTGATGGGGTTATTAATTTTGGAGGGGTGATATCGATGGGGAATTGGGGGTCCAGGATATATAAATATATTTAGATATGTGAATAAACAGGGAAAAAGGTACATTAAATTGTTTTATGTAATGATGGGGGGAAGGGGTTGCAACCCTGTCCCTGACAATTGGAGTTTATGCAGCTAGTATTATAAAGGAATTGGAGAGTGAAGTCCAAATAAATCCCTAAAAATATTGAGAGGAAGGAATAGTTGCATATCCTCTAAATACTTAAAATAGATGCATAGGAATAGGGTATTTAAATTGATCCAAACATTTTTTAGAACAAGCAAGTAGGTACTCATGAAAAACTAAAACATTCAAAAAGATTATGAAAATAATGTAATAGCCTGTTCATGATTGAAGTCCTCCTCAACTGTAAAATGATATTGTGCAGGGAGTTATTTAAAAAAAAAAAAAAAAAAAGGCAGTATGTCAAGGGAAGATACACTTTTTGGCCCTGAAAAGGACCATTGTTTGGGTCCACAGACGATTGACAAAAACAATTGGAATAATACACATATGGAAACAACAATGTACAATGACATAACTGTGTGTGTCACAATAATGTAAACGAAGAAACACAGTAATATAGTGTTTGTCTAAGCGAGTTACAGGGATAGCATTGAAGGAGTATCTACAAAAATCAAAAGAATGCCAACAGCACGCAACAGCAGCAAAAGAATGGTCACCCTCCCAACTACTGACCGCGCCCGATGATGCTTGACTTGGGTGATCGAACGAGAGCCGGTTTGTTCATCGTGGTATGGCCGTTGACACAAGTAAAGTACACGAGATTGATGACCTCTCGCCATAATGAAAGGTCACCCTCCCAAGTACTGACCGCGCCCGATGATGCTTGACTTCGGTGATCGTCGTGGCGTCCTCTATGATTTGGAAACTATATCATAAGATATAATGGTTTTCTTACACAGATAGATTTTGGAAAGGTGGTATTGATGGGGTTATTAATTTTGGAGGGGTGATATCGATGGGGAATTGGGGGTCCAGGATATATAAATATATTTAGATATGTGAATAAACAGGGAAAAAGGTACATTAAATTGTTTTATGTAATGATGGGGGGAAGGGGTTGCAACCCTGTCCCTGACAATTGGAGTTTATGCAGCTAGTATTATAAAGGAATTGGAGAGTGAAGTCCAAATAAATCCCTAAAAATATTGAGAGGAAGGAATAGTTGCATATCCTCTAAATACTTAAAATAGATGCATAGGAATAGGGTATTTAAATTGATCCAAACATTTTTTAGAACAAGCAAGTAGGTACTCATGAAAAACTAAAACATTCAAAAAGATTATGAAAATAATGTAATAGCCTGTTCATGATTGAAGTCCTCCTCAACTGTAAAATGATATTGTGCAGGGAGTTATTTAAAAAAAAAAAAAAAAAAAGGCAGTATGTCAAGGGAAGATACACTTTTTGGCCCTGAAAAGGACCATTGTTTGGGTCCACAGACGATTGACAAAAACAATTGGAATAATACACATATGGAAACAACAATGTACAATGACATAACTGTGTGTGTCACAATAATGTAAACGAAGAAACACAGTAATATAGTGTTTGTCTAAGCGAGTTACAGGGATAGCATTGAAGGAGTATCTACAAAAATCAAAAGAATGCCAACAGCACGCAACAGCAGCAAAAGAATGGTCACCCTCCCAACTACTGACCGCGCCCGATGATGCTTGACTTGGGTGATCGAACGAGAGCCGGTTTGTTCATCGTGGTATGGCCGTTGACACAAGTAAAGTACACGAGATTGATGACCTCTCGCCATAATGAAAGGTCACCCTCCCAAGTACTGACCGCGCCCGATGATGCTTGACTTCGGTGATCGTCGTGGCGTCCTCTATGATTTGGAAACTATATCATAAGATATAATGGTTTTCTTACACAGATAGATTTTGGAAAGGTGGTATTGATGGGGTTATTAATTTTGGAGGGGTGATATCGATGGGGAATTGGGGGTCCAGGATATATAAATATATTTAGATATGTGAATAAACAGGGAAAAAGGTACATTAAATTGTTTTATGTAATGATGGGGGGAAGGGGTTGCAACCCTGTCCCTGACAATTGGAGTTTATGCAGCTAGTATTATAAAGGAATTGGAGAGTGAAGTCCAAATAAATCCCTAAAAATATTGAGAGGAAGGAATAGTTGCATATCCTCTAAATACTTAAAATAGATGCATAGGAATAGGGTATTTAAATTGATCCAAACATTTTTTAGAACAAGCAAGTAGGTACTCATGAAAAACTAAAACATTCAAAAAGATTATGAAAATAATGTAATAGCCTGTTCATGATTGAAGTCCTCCTCAACTGTAAAATGATATTGTGCAGGGAGTTATTTAAAAAAAAAAAAAAAAAAAGGCAGTATGTCAAGGGAAGATACACTTTTTGGCCCTGAAAAGGACCATTGTTTGGGTCCACAGACGATTGACAAAAACAATTGGAATAATACACATATGGAAACAACAATGTACAATGACATAACTGTGTGTGTCACAATAATGTAAACGAAGAAACACAGTAATATAGTGTTTGTCTAAGCGAGTTACAGGGATAGCATTGAAGGAGTATCTACAAAAATCAAAAGAATGCCAACAGCACGCAACAGCAGCAAAAGAATGGTCACCCTCCCAACTACTGACCGCGCCCGATGATGCTTGACTTGGGTGATCGAACGAGAGCCGGTTTGTTCATCGTGGTATGGCCGTTGACACAAGTAAAGTACACGAGATTGATGACCTCTCGCCATAATGAAAGGTCACCCTCCCAAGTACTGACCGCGCCCGATGATGCTTGACTTCGGTGATCGTCGTGGCGTCCTCTATGATTTGGAAACTATATCATAAGATATAATGGTTTTCTTACACAGATAGATTTTGGAAAGGTGGTATTGATGGGGTTATTAATTTTGGAGGGGTGATATCGATGGGGAATTGGGGGTCCAGGATATATAAATATATTTAGATATGTGAATAAACAGGGAAAAAGGTACATTAAATTGTTTTATGTAATGATGGGGGGAAGGGGTTGCAACCCTGTCCCTGACAATTGGAGTTTATGCAGCTAGTATTATAAAGGAATTGGAGAGTGAAGTCCAAATAAATCCCTAAAAATATTGAGAGGAAGGAATAGTTGCATATCCTCTAAATACTTAAAATAGATGCATAGGAATAGGGTATTTAAATTGATCCAAACATTTTTTAGAACAAGCAAGTAGGTACTCATGAAAAACTAAAACATTCAAAAAGATTATGAAAATAATGTAATAGCCTGTTCATGATTGAAGTCCTCCTCAACTGTAAAATGATATTGTGCAGGGAGTTATTTAAAAAAAAAAAAAAAAAAAGGCAGTATGTCAAGGGAAGATACACTTTTTGGCCCTGAAAAGGACCATTGTTTGGGTCCACAGACGATTGACAAAAACAATTGGAATAATACACATATGGAAACAACAATGTACAATGACATAACTGTGTGTGTCACAATAATGTAAACGAAGAAACACAGTAATATAGTGTTTGTCTAAGCGAGTTACAGGGATAGCATTGAAGGAGTATCTACAAAAATCAAAAGAATGCCAACAGCACGCAACAGCAGCAAAAGAATGGTCACCCTCCCAACTACTGACCGCGCCCGATGATGCTTGACTTGGGTGATCGAACGAGAGCCGGTTTGTTCATCGTGGTATGGCCGTTGACACAAGTAAAGTACACGAGATTGATGACCTCTCGCCATAATGAAAGGTCACCCTCCCAAGTACTGACCGCGCCCGATGATGCTTGACTTCGGTGATCGTCGTGGCGTCCTCTATGATTTGGAAACTATATCATAAGATATAATGGTTTTCTTACACAGATAGATTTTGGAAAGGTGGTATTGATGGGGTTATTAATTTTGGAGGGGTGATATCGATGGGGAATTGGGGGTCCAGGATATATAAATATATTTAGATATGTGAATAAACAGGGAAAAAGGTACATTAAATTGTTTTATGTAATGATGGGGGGAAGGGGTTGCAACCCTGTCCCTGACAATTGGAGTTTATGCAGCTAGTATTATAAAGGAATTGGAGAGTGAAGTCCAAATAAATCCCTAAAAATATTGAGAGGAAGGAATAGTTGCATATCCTCTAAATACTTAAAATAGATGCATAGGAATAGGGTATTTAAATTGATCCAAACATTTTTTAGAACAAGCAAGTAGGTACTCATGAAAAACTAAAACATTCAAAAAGATTATGAAAATAATGTAATAGCCTGTTCATGATTGAAGTCCTCCTCAACTGTAAAATGATATTGTGCAGGGAGTTATTTAAAAAAAAAAAAAAAAAAAGGCAGTATGTCAAGGGAAGATACACTTTTTGGCCCTGAAAAGGACCATTGTTTGGGTCCACAGACGATTGACAAAAACAATTGGAATAATACACATATGGAAACAACAATGTACAATGACATAACTGTGTGTGTCACAATAATGTAAACGAAGAAACACAGTAATATAGTGTTTGTCTAAGCGAGTTACAGGGATAGCATTGAAGGAGTATCTACAAAAATCAAAAGAATGCCAACAGCACGCAACAGCAGCAAAAGAATGGTCACCCTCCCAACTACTGACCGCGCCCGATGATGCTTGACTTGGGTGATCGAACGAGAGCCGGTTTGTTCATCGTGGTATGGCCGTTGACACAAGTAAAGTACACGAGATTGATGACCTCTCGCCATAATGAAAGGTCACCCTCCCAAGTACTGACCGCGCCCGATGATGCTTGACTTCGGTGATCGTCGTGGCGTCCTCTATGATTTGGAAACTATATCATAAGATATAATGGTTTTCTTACACAGATAGATTTTGGAAAGGTGGTATTGATGGGGTTATTAATTTTGGAGGGGTGATATCGATGGGGAATTGGGGGTCCAGGATATATAAATATATTTAGATATGTGAATAAACAGGGAAAAAGGTACATTAAATTGTTTTATGTAATGATGGGGGGAAGGGGTTGCAACCCTGTCCCTGACAATTGGAGTTTATGCAGCTAGTATTATAAAGGAATTGGAGAGTGAAGTCCAAATAAATCCCTAAAAATATTGAGAGGAAGGAATAGTTGCATATCCTCTAAATACTTAAAATAGATGCATAGGAATAGGGTATTTAAATTGATCCAAACATTTTTTAGAACAAGCAAGTAGGTACTCATGAAAAACTAAAACATTCAAAAAGATTATGAAAATAATGTAATAGCCTGTTCATGATTGAAGTCCTCCTCAACTGTAAAATGATATTGTGCAGGGAGTTATTTAAAAAAAAAAAAAAAAAAAGGCAGTATGTCAAGGGAAGATACACTTTTTGGCCCTGAAAAGGACCATTGTTTGGGTCCACAGACGATTGACAAAAACAATTGGAATAATACACATATGGAAACAACAATGTACAATGACATAACTGTGTGTGTCACAATAATGTAAACGAAGAAACACAGTAATATAGTGTTTGTCTAAGCGAGTTACAGGGATAGCATTGAAGGAGTATCTACAAAAATCAAAAGAATGCCAACAGCACGCAACAGCAGCAAAAGAATGGTCACCCTCCCAACTACTGACCGCGCCCGATGATGCTTGACTTGGGTGATCGAACGAGAGCCGGTTTGTTCATCGTGGTATGGCCGTTGACACAAGTAAAGTACACGAGATTGATGACCTCTCGCCATAATGAAAGGTCACCCTCCCAAGTACTGACCGCGCCCGATGATGCTTGACTTCGGTGATCGTCGTGGCGTCCTCTATGATTTGGAAACTATATCATAAGATATAATGGTTTTCTTACACAGATAGATTTTGGAAAGGTGGTATTGATGGGGTTATTAATTTTGGAGGGGTGATATCGATGGGGAATTGGGGGTCCAGGATATATAAATATATTTAGATATGTGAATAAACAGGGAAAAAGGTACATTAAATTGTTTTATGTAATGATGGGGGGAAGGGGTTGCAACCCTGTCCCTGACAATTGGAGTTTATGCAGCTAGTATTATAAAGGAATTGGAGAGTGAAGTCCAAATAAATCCCTAAAAATATTGAGAGGAAGGAATAGTTGCATATCCTCTAAATACTTAAAATAGATGCATAGGAATAGGGTATTTAAATTGATCCAAACATTTTTTAGAACAAGCAAGTAGGTACTCATGAAAAACTAAAACATTCAAAAAGATTATGAAAATAATGTAATAGCCTGTTCATGATTGAAGTCCTCCTCAACTGTAAAATGATATTGTGCAGGGAGTTATTTAAAAAAAAAAAAAAAAAAAGGCAGTATGTCAAGGGAAGATACACTTTTTGGC
>CAXBTE010000105.1:0-12500 GCA_963978545.1 Linyphia triangularis
TGGTCTCCGCAACGATACCGTCCGCACCTTGCGCGTCGGTGGGCGATTCTAGCCGGGGCGTACATCCGCCCCCGACGGGGCGGACTACCCCGGCGACGGGGCCTGTCCGATTTGGAGCTCTCCAGGGGACGCCTAGACTGCGCGTCCCCGGCTCCGGATCCGAACCCTCTGGGTGTGATGCGCGGGTGCCAAATCGTCCGTAGACGACCTAGGTACTGGTCTGGGTGTTGTACGTATTAGAGCAGCCACCATACTGCGATGTATTGAGACTCATCCTCTGACTGGAAGATTTGTTGGCGACGCCAACTTTTTTTTCTTCATTTTTTTTCTGGATCAGTTGTTCCGGATTTGTGTTTTTCTAAGTCCCCTTCGGATCAGTTGTGGCCGGATTTGTGTTTTTCTAAGTCCCCTTTGGATCCGTTGTGCCGGATTTGTGTTTTTCTAAGTCGCCTTTGGATCCGTTGTGCCGGATTTGTGTTTTTCTAAGTCCCCTTTGGATCCGTTGTGCCGGTTTTGTGTTATTTTTCCAAAGTCCTTCCATTGTGCTAAACTTTCCCTTTTTTTTTTTTTTACGCCAACTTTTCTCTTTTTTTTTTGTCTTTTTTTTCTCTGTTCTTTCCTTTTTCTTTCTTTCTGGATCGGTTGTGCCGGATTTGTGTTAAGTCCCCTTTGGATCCGTTGTGCCGGTTTTGTATCCGTTGTGCCAAACTTTCCTATTTTTTCTTTTTTTTTTACGCCAACTTTTCTATTTTTTTTTCTGTTCTTTCTTTTTTCCATCTTCCCTTTCTTTCTGGATCGGTTGTTCCGGATTCGTGTAGTTTTTCTAAGTCTTTGCTCCTTTCACCTTCACTGGATCCGTTGTGCTTTGACTTGCTCCGTATCCAGTTAAAATCGTTGCTTTTCAAAGTTACCATGTTTAACTACCGTACTTACTTTTAACTACCGTAACATACTTTTAAAACTACCGTTGCTTACAAAGTTATCCGTTGTACCAGATGGCCAAAATCAAGCCGGGCTGCAAAACCACGCACGGAGAGTATTTTAAGCATGAGCGATAGATAGGGACAGTTGGGAATCTGGTGAATCCATCTTCCTCTCCTTCATTGACGCGAACGTTGGAAATTGTCTAGTGCGCGTCTTGTCTGTCCACTCGCTCCGTCTATCCCTGCTGAGTGCTTTTTTTTTTCTTTTTTTTATTCCTTTCTTTTTTTCTTCCCTTTTTTTTTCTTCTTTTTTTTCTACATTACACAGCAATAAAAATCCGTATGGTCGGCGAAGAACATAAGGTAAGCTTTCTAATTAAACTAGGTAAATTAAGTAATTATAAGTAAACAATTCAATAAAAACCGTAAAAAAAAATGAACTCTAATCGGTCAACCGTGGACTACAACATTAGAAAAAAATCAAAAACGGAATAGAAAACACCACAAATTATATACACCACAAAATATAAATACAATTAACGTCTTCAGAAATGGGAGAGACAAAATAAGACAACACAAAATAAGTTACTTAATATTGGAACAGAAAGCATGTACATCTTATCATTTCTTAGGTCATGCAAGGTACATGATTATGTCCCGAAACAACCAACATCCCTCAACAACATAATTAAAACACGGAAACTTATACGTAACATGCAGACTGACTGACAAACAAACTTGAACTTGGAATTAAGTAAAAAAACACAGCATGTAACCCTGTCCATTCTTTTTACACTTAAGTGAAATGCCCCACTTCAAAAACCCGCTACGCTACCCCGAATTGTATGGACGGTACCAATTTTCAGCTCAAACGGGGCGATTGATTCGTACATTTTTCATGCACAAAATGAAACTGAAGTGAATAAAATAGACTCAAGCGATCGATATTGCATCGTTTAATGTGTACAAACAATTGCCCCGACGTATTTTCTATAAAGTTAGAAATCCCTTTTTTTTAGTTGAAAATGTAATTTCTTAAATTTAATCACTATTCTAGGAATTGAGCATTTGTATTTTTAATTTTTCAAAAATAAACAAATACCTCCAGTACGTTTGTACATGGTTTTTGTTTTTGATGCTTTTGTGGAGATTTCTCGGTTGTATTATTTTGAATACATTGTTAGAATAGTTTTTTGTACTACATTTCCAGCAAAGTTCTTTTCCTCGTTCCGTGTGTCCTGGTGAGTGGGTGTATGTTTCCAAGTTGGAATTTGGAATTGCTGTGATTTACGGATTTTGATTTTTTTTATTATTATTTCCGAGTACCATAGTTTGTTTGTCAGTCTGTATGTTATGTACCAGGGTTCCCACGGTCATAGAGAGTCATTAAGAGTTCTTTTATTTGGAACTTGTTTTCTATTCCTTAAAAGTCCTTGCTTAGAGGTCCTTAAAAGTCCTTAATTTTTACAGATGTTGTCCAGCTGCAGAATTTATAAAAATACAACTCGGACTTGCTATCCCCGCGTGACCACCACGTATCTGCACCGTATCAAAATTTTCCGACGTATTTGCGAATCCACCAACTTTAACTTTTTTGATAGAATATACTTTAATAAAAATTTAAATACAGATATGATGCTTGAAAATAAAAACATTATTTAGGTCCTTAAAAGTCATTAATTTTCATTCTGTGATTTGAGTGGGAACCCTGTGTACAAGTTTCCGTGTTTGTACCTTGTTTGACCTAAGAAAAGATTGGATGTACATGCTTTCTGTTCCATTTTTAAGTCGCTTATTTTGTGTCGTCTTATTTTCTCTCCCACTTTTGAAGAAGCGGGTTTTACTATTCCGTTTTTGAATTTTTCTAATGTTGTAGTCTACGGTTGTCGCGTGTTTTTTTTAACGATTTGTTAGTGAATTGTTTACTTCTTAACAGGTTAATTGCAACACCTACCATATGTTCTTCGTCTACCATACAGACGCTGTGTCATTCGTTCGAAAATTTTTTCAAATTTCTTTCAAATCACTCAATCCATTTAGTTTTATGCTAATTGATGCTGTGTCATTCGTTCGAAAAAACTGTGTCATTAGTTCGAAAAAAACCATCCCACAAGCCCCCACCCATCCACCCAGGCAGAGTAATAGTTATGTTTGTACGGGATTTCAATTTTTAGTGGTGACGATTACTAAATGATTTCCCGGTCGTTGAATTTGAACGAACCCTTTGAAAAATGAATATTTTGCATTACTTAAACTAATATTTTATTGTTGATTTAAAGGCCAGACTGTAGCAAAGCAAATTTCTTTCAAATCACTCAATCCATTTAGTTTTATGCTAATTGATCCCTGCTTATTCAAACTCGCCTAACTACGCTCGCTGCGCCATTGCTTTGCAGCGGTCGGGCAACGCAACAGCCTAACTACGCTCGCAGCGCCATTGCTTTACAGCGGTCAGGCAACGCAACGAGTTTGTCCCACGACAAATTATGAAATGTAATGCTTGCTGTCAAGCAGTCATTTTTTTTTATTTTTTATTTTCCTTTTTTAAAGGACTATAGTAATTGTTAACTAAAATTTCTCCCGATGTGCAGTGCCGCTCGAGAAATATCTTTTTACATGTAAATTTATATTTTAACCACCAGGTGGTGGAGCTTTGTAATTGTTTAAAAGACTTATATTTTTATGCTGGAGGAGACGATAATAAATATTTGGGCTATAATGAATGTCTCATTTGATAAAAGTTATATGACGAGCGTTGTAATGACTGATGTTTGTATATTTTTCAGGTTTTCCCTGGATGAAGAAAGAAAAACTTAAGCTGTTTCTGTGAATTTGTGTTTCATCTTGATTTTTCTGCGAAATGAGTAATTTTGTTTTTGGATCGAGGTTATACTACGTAATAAATGCAATAAATTAAATATATATGAATACTATAGGCATATACAAATGTAATCTGATTTTGTAAACCAATCAATCAATAATCTTCCATGTAATATGTAGTAAGCAATGAATGGGAAAGGATTTTTAAAGAAAACTGTGATTAATGCAACGATCATTTTTAAAAAAATTAATTTGAATGAATATTTATATACAACTGAAGTAAATTTAGTTTTACGTTAATGCACAACAATGGTAATTGTAATTTGAGTTTGAATATCTATCGCTGCCTTTTGTTAATGTTAGCAAAAATTTCCAAACACACATCTGCCATTTCGCTTCTTTCTCCTAAAACTAACTAGAAAACCAAACACTTGTCCTCACTATTTAAAAGTACTATCTCGTGCAATTGTGTTTAACAAATTGTAAAAGCCGTTTGTTAAATTTCCCGTGACTAATATCTACCACATTAGAGAAATGTAAGTGCGTTATTAATTACGAAACAAACGGCTAGTTTCGAAAGATAGTTTGTAGCCAAAGCAGATTAAAAACTTGGAAGAGATTTATTTCGATGCATGACTCTTTGCAGATTCTGTTCTTCCTGTTGTAATGCACTCGATACAGTTCTTTACACAACAATGTATCGCAAACAGCAGTTAAAAACTAGAACGCTAAAGATTCAATGCTTGATGACTGGCAACAAAGTACAAACTCGATCACCCGCTCTATTGGCCTTCCTTTGTGAATCTTCCGTAGATAGTAATTAGGAGAATTCTCCACATTGCATTCGAAAAGCCAGAAGTACATGTACCTGGAGTGTACACCGAAAGTGTCGCCAAATTTGGCGATTAAGATGAGTTACCATTTTGACCGTAATGTTTAATGGCCTTCTTGTACAACACGTACTCAAGCATTCGTAGATGCATTGCGGGAAAGAAATTCTTGAAGTGCCTCTATGTACATACTTAACTTTTGTTTTTACATAATTAATACTAACAAATATTTAGAAATATAAAGTAAATGCTAATTCATTGTTCTGTTGTACTGCAAGTCCACCTGATGGCTGTGTGGTTAGCGCTCTGGAACATGCCAAAAGTGCCGGGTTTAAATCCCGAAGATTTGGACGTGGATGTTTTTGGTGGTTCGGAATCCACGTTAAGCTGTAGGTCCCGGTCTGATTATTCAATGAAGATGGCCGCCTGAAGTTTTTATTCCATGTATTCATTTGATTTTGTTAATGAATTTTGTAAAAAAGTACATTTTCGACTTTCAGCATTTATATTTTTAAGTTAGGTTGCATGTGAATATCCATCCTTGACAGAAATGAAAAGAATAAAACCCGCAAGTATCAAATTAATTCTTATAGTGTATAATTGAAATGGGTAAACATAGGATAATGAATTTGAACTGCTTATATATGCATAAATAAAATGCGTATTGTGTGTTTTGTCAGTATGCAATAATTGAATAGTGTTGAACGGTCTGTAGTTGTAGTACGAATTGTGTTATTTTCCCGTTTGAAATTGGTATTATAATGAAATGGGATTTTGAATTGTCAGGGAAAAAGAATGTATCTCTGATGAATTTATGTTCGTGTCAGTATTTAGTGATACACCACCAAAAGGTGGATTTCCCCTTTTTTTTATTTATTAATTGATGAAAATGCATATTAAAATCTTGTAATTTTTTTTTTTTTTATTCTGTAGAATCCTTGTTTAAAATTTTAACTGTTTACTTCGAATTGAAATGAAACCTGGAAATTTAATTAAAATGCCTGGAAAAGTCTAGGAACCCTGTGAATTGTTATGGGACACCCTCTTATTGTGTTACAAGCGCTTTTGTAATTAAAATCAATTGATATTCAGAGGTTTGTGACACATGTGTAGCATTATGTATGAACGTTGCAATGAAAGTTACTGGAATATTTGATTGTTTATACAGTAATTATGCTTCAAGTAGCCTATGCTGAAGTCGTTTTAGAAATGAACAAAGTAAGGAAAGCTGATACTTTAAATTTGAATGCCATTCTTAATGTCTTGTCATTGAACTATGAAATTCAATACCAATCAAATTAGTACTTAATCAAAGGATTATTTTAGGATTGGCCAAACTTGATTTCTTATTAAATTATAAGTATACTAGGGGGCTCCGCCCCCTGCTCACTGACGCTCGCCAACCCCCTGGATTGCTATGCAATCCCCTTGGCTAGCTTTGATCGTCTTAAAGAGAAGCAATTAAAATATGCCCTAGCATAAAGCTATTTCAGCTGCATAATGCCATGAAACTGAACCTTTTATTATTTATTATACTTGCCACGTCATTATTCTGTTGCTGTCGAGACGCGTTAAGCAGGGACATTGTGGCAACGTAGTAGAAAGTTGTTGGAAAACAACCAAAGTAAGCAGTTGTGTACATATATTTAAAAAAGATCGGTTATTTAATTGAACAATTAAAATTTACGGGCTGGTTTTGTACGAAGCGCCAAAATGATTAAAGTTGCTTATCGAAATTTCTTAACGAAGCAATCATATGTTCACTTAATCTTTTTTGTGATACTTGGAAAATAAAATGAAAGAGTGAAAGGCCAATTATCCAGCATTTAATCAACCGGAATTTTTTGAAAATCAAATTTGGCGAGAAAATTAGCCATATTTCGCCAAAAGTTGTTTTTTAAATTTTCATATGAGATTGTGAATTTGAATGGGTTGAAATTTTATTCGTTATTTTGATAGTTTTTAATTCGTAATAGCTGAATTTGCACTGATTAAAGATGAGTATAGGTTCAGATTTACTGAACAACGCCTCTCAGCGATTTTTTTTTTAAATTGGCGATTTAGCGCTGAATGCAACCCGGCGACCTCCAGAACATGTTCCAGCAGATAACTCTTCCGAAAAGTCTGATTTATCCGGAATTCTAATCTAAAAGAAATGTACATATCTTGGATCTATTTATTCTTGCAATCATCGTAACTATTAAATCAATACGTTTTAAATAGGCAATAATTTATATCTGTAAATTGTAATAAGAAAAACAAAATATAGCGAATCCAAGTTGTTGCTGTTGCCAGATGTATTAGTCAAATTTCAAAAGATATATTGTGATTGGCTGGAAATTCGTGCATTTAGAAGATTGGTGATTGAAGTCGTTGTCATAAGACACAGAAATGAAGCCAAATTATTATATATATAGAAGGAATACATTGGAAAAACTACAAATGTTTGTTATTCAGTTACAATAATGATGGGATGTAATAAAAAAAAGCTTACAATGGAGGGCTGCAGCAACCTCTACATTTTTTTGAAATTGCCCAACAAAACATGGCAGCAAAACTGAATAGGCTACATTTTTGCGTAAACCCACCAAAACTTCATAAAAAAAATTGCAATGCCTGTACATTTTGAGGAAAACCGAGGTAGTGAGATGTAGCCAATATTATATAGATGAATTTTGTAACAATTTCGAATGTACCGAAAATTGCATTTCCACCAATCGTGAATGAAATATAAAAGGATTCAAACGCGATGCAAATTTGTAACATGGCGTAACTATGTGTGTTGAGTATCATTTGACATTATAAATGAATTGATAAAGTTTTAACAGTCTTAATAAAGCAAATGGCATTGCAATGTATTGAAAGCTACTTAAAATGGAGATTTAGAATTGTAATTTTCAACAAAAGGAACTTGTCAAACCACAAATGACGGGTCTCCGCAACGCTGTGCCACGCAAGTGCATTTAAACGTTTCTTGGTTAGTGAACCAGGTACAGTATCATTTCAGTTTCATTAATTTGTAATTTCCATCAAGTTTGTCTTGATACGCTAATTAAATATGTGGTTTCAAATGATATGAAGGGTGCAGATGCATTATGAGCACCTTATGCTTATTTCTGATGAATATTGTTGGGATTATATTAATAATAAACCTTCCTAATATTAATATTAAACATTCAATTTGAATTTTGAAAAGGCAACCAACGGTTATTGTTTTGAAACGGAATGTTGGGAAAGAAAGCGTCGTTATCTCGATCAGGCAATGCATAAGACGCCATTGCTGGATAGTTATGAATATTGTGTGCTATACAATAACAGATTCTTAAAAGTAAGCATCGTATCGTTAATTTAATATGAATAGGTTCCTTATTTATGCAAGATAACGTGAATATAGATATCCAAATTGGAGTGTTTATCCATTTGAAAATCTTCATTGCGGACCAGTGGCCTTAAAGAAAGTTGACAGCGTATGGGCATACTTTTGTCGAGTTTTAAGTAATTAGGTGTAGGTTTGATAAGGAAATTGTTATGCCATATTGTGCAATGGATATCAATAATACTTGAGCACGATTAGCGGAGTTAATGAAGCGTCGCAAACGTTTTTTATTCGAATTTGATGACATCGACATCGCTGCTTACCTTAACGACGTGGTCATGGTTTACACACTCTTATATCTCTTTTGCATTTCAAAAGAAATCCTCGCGGATTGTTGCCTTTTGTAGCGCAACTTTTGTACTTTTTGAATATAACTTGCAACAGTTTGGCTTCGTAGGAGGAACGTGGCAAAAGCGATGCGAGTTGTTGTCAATATCCACTCGTTGTCCGTATGGAGTGCTTGCGTAGAGGCTTGTTTCGTGCTTTTCTTGCGTCTTGCACGTTGCACTATTTATGGATCCGATTGAAGAATTTTGAAGCCCGTTTATTCCTCTTCCGATTGGTACTATGTAGAAAGGTGAGAGAAGCGTCGTTTATTTGCAAGTTCCAAATCAATGCTTCGATGTGTTTCTCCGATCTCGATCCGTTGTGCTTGTTCTGGATCCGTTGTGAAGTATTTCATCTCGATCCGTTGTGCTTTGATTGAGATTTGAATTAATTCGAAGTCGAGATTTATTTCTAAGTTTTGATATGTTTCTAAGTGGAAAATTATTTCTAAGTCGAAAAATATTTCAAAGTCGTAACAAATTTCAAAGTTCAAAAATGAAAATAGTTCTAAGTGGAGAATTATTTCTAAGTGGGAAACGCTTTTGGATTCTATGTCCCGCTGATGCGGCGTAAGTACGCATGTCGCGTCGAGTGAACCGGCGGCGAAAGACACTTTGTGCGGCATGACGAAATCGCGTCCAGCATGCAAGCAAGATCGCGTGTCGGAAACGACTGCAGTTCCGACAAAATAGGCCGAAGTGGTGGTAGTTGGTAAAAAATCGGAAAAAGCTGTGGATATGCTGCGCCTTATATATGTGGACACCTGTGTCTGCTAGGCGAGCCGATCGAACACGTTCTGTGTTGGAGACTCTCGCCGCTTCCAAATTGTCTCGGCCTCTGTGCGAGCCTCTCGACCTCCGCGTCGAGCAGGTGTAACGCAGTCGCAATGAACGAAGAAAAGGGTTCTCTGCCATTGTGCCCTACGCACCGAAAAAGCTCGACGCCTCCGAAAACTCGCCCCGCTGCGAAAGAAGCAGTCGGGGACGTCGTGAGTACCGAACCGTCTAGAGAATGACATGTTAAAAATTCGATTCGAGAAGTGACGCGGGGCCCATCTCGGGCCCCCCGCGGCCTGCCGACACGTGGGCCGCGACTCGAAGAATTGGATTCGGCGGAGAAATCCCCGAACGAAAAGTTTCCACCCTCGAAAGCGGGTCGGTTACGAAAGATACCTGGTTGATCCTGCCAGTAGTCATATGCTTGTCTCAAAGATTAAGCCATGCATGTCTAAGTACATGCCGTATTAAGGCGAAACCGCGAATGGCTCATTAAATCAGTTATGGTTCCTTGGATCGTACTTTACTACTTGGATAACTGTGGCAATTCTAGAGCTAATACATGCAGCAGAGCTCCGACCTTCGGGGACGAGCGCTTTTATTAGACCAAAACCAATCGGGCCTCGTGTCCGTGAACTGTGGTGACTCTGTATAACTTTGGGCTGATCGCACGGGCTCGTCCCGGCGACGTATCTTTCAAGTGTCTGCCTTATCAACTGTCGATGGTAGGTTACGCGCCTACCATGGTTGTAACGGGTGACGGGGAATCAGGGTTCGATTCCGGAGAGGGAGCCTGAGAAACGGCTACCACATCCAAGGAAGGCAGCAGGCGCGCAAATTACCCACTCCCGGAACGGGGAGGTAGTGACGAAAAATAACAATACGGGACTCTTTTGAGACCCCGTAATTGGAATGAGTACACTCTAAATCCTTTAACGATTATCCATTGGAGGGCAAGTCTAGTGCCAGCAGCCGCGGTAATTCTAGCTCCAATAGCGTATATTAAAGTTGTTGCGGTTAAAAAGCTCGTAGTTGGATCTCAGTTCCAGACGGATGGTCCGCCTACCGGCGGTCACTGTCCGTTCTGAACAGGCCAGCCGGTTTCCCCTGATGATCTTCACCGGTTGTCTCGGGTGACCGGCAAGTTTACTTTGAAAAAATTAGAGTGCTCAAAGCAGGCGCGACGCCTGGATAATGGTGCATGGAATAATGGAATAGGACCTCGGTTCTATTTTGTTGGTTTTCGGAACGCGAGGTAATGATTAAGAGGGACAGACGGGGGCATCCGTACTGCGACGCTAGAGGTGAAATTCTTGGACCGTCGCAAGACGAACTACTGCGAAAGCATTTGCCAAGAATGTTTCCATTAATCAAGAACGAAAGTTAGAGGCTCGAAGGCGATCAGATACCGCCCTAGTTCTAACCATAAACGATGCCAGCCAGCGATCCGGCTGTGTTCCTCAAATGACACGCCGGGCAGCTTCCGGGAAACCAAAGCTTTTGGGTTCCGGGGGAAGTATGGTTGCAAAGCTGAAACTTAAAGGAATTGACGGAAGGCCACACAAGGTGTGGAGCCTGCGGCTTAATTTGACTCAACACGCGAAAACTCACCTGGCCCGGACACAGGAAGGATTGACAGATTGAGAGCTCTTTCTTGATTCTGTGGGTGGTGGTGCATGGCCGCTCTTAGTTGGTGGAGCGATTTGTCTGGTTAATTCCGTTAACGAACGAGACTCTAGCCTGCTAAATAGACGTTCCGATCCTCCGAGTCGGACGTTCTTCTTAGAGGGACGGGCGGCGTTTAGCCGCACGAAACAGAGCAATAGCAGGTCTGTGATGCCCTTTGATGTCCGGGGCCGCACGCGCGCTACATTGAAGGAACCAGCGTGTGCTTTCCCTGTCCGACAGGACTGGGTAACCCGTTGAACCTCCTTCGTGCTGGGGATAGCAAATTGTAATTGTTTTGCTTGAACGAGGAACACCTAGTAAGCGTGAGTCATCAGCTCATGTTGATTATGTCCCTGGCCTTTGTTCACACCGCCCGTCGCTACTACCGATTGAATGATTTAGTGAGGTCTTCGGACTGGCGCTCGGATTGGCTTTCGGGTCGAGCCGACGTGCCGGAAAGATGACCAAACTTGATCATTTAGAGGAAGTAAAAGTCGTAACAAGGTTTCCGTAGGTGAACCTGCGGAAGGATCATTATCGAAATCGATTCCCCTCTTGGGAGTTGTTTTGAAAAACTCTCCTCTCTCTCCCCTCCCCGGGAGTCCGAGGAAAGGAGCCTGCACCCGTCGGACGGCGGTGGAGAGGTCTCCGTTCGAACGCACCGCGACGCCTTGCCGAGGGTGTGCCTACTTTGTTCCCGGCCGCGTTTTCGGCAGGAGGGAGGTCTTCTCTTCTCTCTTGCAGAGGGGGAGGCTAGGCTTGAAGAGCTGCGTCGCAGAACGCACCGCACCGAAGGCGTCCTCTTCCGACTCCGGTCGGAAGTGTCTCTTTAAATTGAAAAATTCGAACGCACTACGACGAGCTCTTTAGGGAGCGAGTCATAAAAAAAAAAAATTACAACTCTGAACAGTGGATCACTCGGCTCACGGGTCGATGAAGAACGCAGCCAGCTGCGAGATTTGGTGTGAATTGCAGGACACATTGAGCACTGATTTTTCGAACGCACATTGCGGCCTCGGGTCCTACCCGGGGCCTCGCCTGTCTGAGGGTCGGATAAGACTTGCCTAGGAAATTCGTTTCCAATTGGCCGCACCGGAAAACTCGTTTTCCGCCGGCTCAAGTAAGTAGAAACGGAATCCTCACCGGTCGAAAGAAGCGTCGCCGATGTGCACGCCCGTCGGCTGGAGAAGACGAGTATTTTCTCCGCCTTGACGGGCCTTCGGCTCGATGCTGGCACGACCGCCTTTCCGTCCTTCCTCCGTTTTCGGATGGGAGAAAAAATATTTACTGTCGACCTCAGATCAGACGAGATGACCCGCTGAATTTAAGCATATAAATAAGCGGAGGAAAAGAAACCAACAGGGATTCCCCGAGTAATGGCGAACGAAACGGGAAGAGCCCAGCGCCGAATCCCCCGCTCGCAAGGGCGCGGGGAAATGTGGCGTTTAGGAGTGAGCGTGCCGGCGGCAGACTCTGCAGCAAGTCCCCCTGACCGGGGCTGTTGCCCACAGTGGGTGCGAGGCCCATAGCTGCTAGGTCGACGCCGGATGCGATCTCCTTGGAGTCGAGTTGCTTGGGAGTGCAGCTCTAATCGGGTGGTAAACTCCACCTAAGGCTAAATACCGCCGTGAGACCGATAGCAAACAAGTACCGTGAGGGAAAGTTGCAAAGAACTTTGAAGAGAGAGTTCAAAAGTACGTGAAACTGTTCAGAGGTAAACAGGTGGGCCCTCGAAATCCTGTGGCGGGAGCATTCAGCCGGGAAGACGAGACGCGCGCCG
>CAXBTE010000105.1:17500-27500 GCA_963978545.1 Linyphia triangularis
GTTGAAAATGTAATTTCTTAAATTTAATCACTATTCTAGGAATTGAGCATTTGTATTTTTAATTTTTCAAAAATAAACAAATACCTCCAGTACGTTTGTACATGGTTTTTGTTTTTGATGCTTTTGTGGAGATTTCTCGGTTGTATTATTTTGAATACATTGTTAGAATAGTTTTTTGTACTACATTTCCAGCAAAGTTCTTTTCCTCGTTCCGTGTGTCCTGGTGAGTGGGTGTATGTTTCCAAGTTGGAATTTGGAATTGCTGTGATTTACGGATTTTGATTTTTTTTATTATTATTTCCGAGTACCATAGTTTGTTTGTCAGTCTGTATGTTATGTACCAGGGTTCCCACGGTCATAGAGAGTCATTAAGAGTTCTTTTATTTGGAACTTGTTTTCTATTCCTTAAAAGTCCTTGCTTAGAGGTCCTTAAAAGTCCTTAATTTTTACAGATGTTGTCCAGCTGCAGAATTTATAAAAATACAACTCGGACTTGCTATCCCCGCGTGACCACCACGTATCTGCACCGTATCAAAATTTTCCGACGTATTTGCGAATCCACCAACTTTAACTTTTTTGATAGAATATACTTTAATAAAAATTTAAATACAGATATGATGCTTGAAAATAAAAACATTATTTAGGTCCTTAAAAGTCATTAATTTTCATTCTGTGATTTGAGTGGGAACCCTGTGTACAAGTTTCCGTGTTTGTACCTTGTTTGACCTAAGAAAAGATTGGATGTACATGCTTTCTGTTCCATTTTTAAGTCGCTTATTTTGTGTCGTCTTATTTTCTCTCCCACTTTTGAAGAAGCGGGTTTTACTATTCCGTTTTTGAATTTTTCTAATGTTGTAGTCTACGGTTGTCGCGTGTTTTTTTTAACGATTTGTTAGTGAATTGTTTACTTCTTAACAGGTTAATTGCAACACCTACCATATGTTCTTCGTCTACCATACAGACGCTGTGTCATTCGTTCGAAAATTTTTTCAAATTTCTTTCAAATCACTCAATCCATTTAGTTTTATGCTAATTGATGCTGTGTCATTCGTTCGAAAAAACTGTGTCATTAGTTCGAAAAAAACCATCCCACAAGCCCCCACCCATCCACCCAGGCAGAGTAATAGTTATGTTTGTACGGGATTTCAATTTTTAGTGGTGACGATTACTAAATGATTTCCCGGTCGTTGAATTTGAACGAACCCTTTGAAAAATGAATATTTTGCATTACTTAAACTAATATTTTATTGTTGATTTAAAGGCCAGACTGTAGCAAAGCAAATTTCTTTCAAATCACTCAATCCATTTAGTTTTATGCTAATTGATCCCTGCTTATTCAAACTCGCCTAACTACGCTCGCTGCGCCATTGCTTTGCAGCGGTCGGGCAACGCAACAGCCTAACTACGCTCGCAGCGCCATTGCTTTACAGCGGTCAGGCAACGCAACGAGTTTGTCCCACGACAAATTATGAAATGTAATGCTTGCTGTCAAGCAGTCATTTTTTTTTATTTTTTATTTTCCTTTTTTAAAGGACTATAGTAATTGTTAACTAAAATTTCTCCCGATGTGCAGTGCCGCTCGAGAAATATCTTTTTACATGTAAATTTATATTTTAACCACCAGGTGGTGGAGCTTTGTAATTGTTTAAAAGACTTATATTTTTATGCTGGAGGAGACGATAATAAATATTTGGGCTATAATGAATGTCTCATTTGATAAAAGTTATATGACGAGCGTTGTAATGACTGATGTTTGTATATTTTTCAGGTTTTCCCTGGATGAAGAATGAAAAACTTAAGCTGTTTCTGTGAATTTGTGTTTCATCTTGATTTTTCTGCGAAATGAGTAATTTTGTTTTTGGATCGAGGTTATACTACGTAATAAATGCAATAAATTAAATATATATGAATACTATAGGCATATACAAATGTAATCTGATTTTGTAAACCAATCAATCAATAATCTTCCATGTAATATGTAGTAAGCAATGAATGGGAAAGGATTTTTAAAGAAAACTGTGATTAATGCAACGATCATTTTTAAAAAAATTAATTTGAATGAATATTTATATACAACTGAAGTAAATTTAGTTTTACGTTAATGCACAACAATGGTAATTGTAATTTGAGTTTGAATATCTATCGCTGCCTTTTGTTAATGTTAGCAAAAATTTCCAAACACACATCTGCCATTTCGCTTCTTTCTCCTAAAACTAACCTAGAAAACCAAACACTTGTCCTCACTATTTAAAAGTACTATCTCGTGCAATTGTGTTTAACAAATTGTAAAAGCCGTTTGTTAAATTTCCCGTGACTAATATCTACCACATTAGAGAAATGTAAGTGCGTTATTAATTACGAAACAAACGGCTAGTTTCGAAAGATAGTTTGTAGCCAAAGCAGATTAAAAACTTGGAAGAGATTTATTTCGATGCATGACTCTTTGCAGATTCTGTTCTTCCTGTTGTAATGCACTCGATACAGTTCTTTACACAACAATGTATCGCAAACAGCAGTTAAAAACTAGAACGCTAAAGATTCAATGCTTGATGACTGGCAACAAAGTACAAACTCGATCACCCGCTCTATTGGCCTTCCTTTGTGAATCTTCCGTAGATAGTAATTAGGAGAATTCTCCACATTGCATTCGAAAAGCCAGAAGTACATGTACCTGGAGTGTACACCGAAAGTGTCGCCAAATTTGGCGATTAAGATGAGTTACCATTTTGACCGTAATGTTTAATGGCCTTCTTGTACAACACGTACTCAAGCATTCGTAGATGCATTGCGGGAAAGAAATTCTTGAAGTGCCTCTATGTACATACTTAACTTTTGTTTTTACATAATTAATACTAACAAATATTTAGAAATATAAAGTAAATGCTAATTCATTGTTCTGTTGTACTGCAAGTCCACCTGATGGCTGTGTGGTTAGCGCTCTGGAACATGCCAAAAGTGCCGGGTTTAAATCCCGAAGATTTGGACGTGGATGTTTTTGGTGGTTCGGAATCCACGTTAAGCTGTAGGTCCCGGTCTGATTATTCAATGAAGATGGCCGCCTGAAGTTTTTATTCCATGTATTCATTTGATTTTGTTAATGAATTTTGTAAAAAAGTACATTTTCGACTTTCAGCATTTATATTTTTAAGTTAGGTTGCATGTGAATATCCATCCTTGACAGAAATGAAAAGAATAAAACCCGCAAGTATCAAATTAATTCTTATAGTGTATAATTGAAATGGGTAAACATAGGATAATGAATTTGAACTGCTTATATATGCATAAATAAAATGCGTATTGTGTGTTTTGTCAGTATGCAATAATTGAATAGTGTTGAACGGTCTGTAGTTGTAGTACGAATTGTGTTATTTTCCCGTTTGAAATTGGTATTATAATGAAATGGGATTTTGAATTGTCAGGGAAAAAGAATGTATCTCTGATGAATTTATGTTCGTGTCAGTATTTAGTGATACACCACCAAAAGGTGGATTTCCCCTTTTTTTTATTTATTAATTGATGAAAATGCATATTAAAATCTTGTAATTTTTTTTTTTTTTATTCTGTAGAATCCTTGTTTAAAATTTTAACTGTTTACTTCGAATTGAAATGAAACCTGGAAATTTAATTAAAATGCCTGGAAAAGTCTAGGAACCCTGTGAATTGTTATGGGACACCCTCTTATTGTGTTACAAGCGCTTTTGTAATTAAAATCAATTGATATTCAGAGGTTTGTGACACATGTGTAGCATTATGTATGAACGTTGCAATGAAAGTTACTGGAATATTTGATTGTTTATACAGTAATTATGCTTCAAGTAGCCTATGCTGAAGTCGTTTTAGAAATGAACAAAGTAAGGAAAGCTGATACTTTAAATTTGAATGCCATTCTTAATGTCTTGTCATTGAACTATGAAATTCAATACCAATCAAATTAGTACTTAATCAAAGGATTATTTTAGGATTGGCCAAACTTGATTTCTTATTAAATTATAAGTATACTAGGGGGCTCCGCCCCCTGCTCACTGACGCTCGCCAACCCCCTGGATTGCTATGCAATCCCCTTGGCTAGCTTTGATCGTCTTAAAGAGAAGCAATTAAAATATGCCCTAGCATAAAGCTATTTCAGCTGCATAATGCCATGAAACTGAACCTTTTATTATTTATTATACTTGCCACGTCATTATTCTGTTGCTGTCGAGACGCGTTAAGCAGGGACATTGTGGCAACGTAGTAGAAAGTTGTTGGAAAACAACCAAAGTAAGCAGTTGTGTACATATATTTAAAAAAGATCGGTTATTTAATTGAACAATTAAAATTTACGGGCTGGTTTTGTACGAAGCGCCAAAATGATTAAAGTTGCTTATCGAAATTTCTTAACGAAGCAATCATATGTTCACTTAATCTTTTTTGTGATACTTGGAAAATAAAATGAAAGAGTGAAAGGCCAATTATCCAGCATTTAATCAACCGGAATTTTTTGAAAATCAAATTTGGCGAGAAAATTAGCCATATTTCGCCAAAAGTTGTTTTTTAAATTTTCATATGAGATTGTGAATTTGAATGGGTTGAAATTTTATTCGTTATTTTGATAGTTTTTAATTCGTAATAGCTGAATTTGCACTGATTAAAGATGAGTATAGGTTCAGATTTACTGAACAACGCCTCTCAGCGATTTTTTTTTTAAATTGGCGATTTAGCGCTGAATGCAACCCGGCGACCTCCAGAACATGTTCCAGCAGATAACTCTTCCGAAAAGTCTGATTTATCCGGAATTCTAATCTAAAAGAAATGTACATATCTTGGATCTATTTATTCTTGCAATCATCGTAACTATTAAATCAATACGTTTTAAATAGGCAATAATTTATATCTGTAAATTGTAATAAGAAAAACAAAATATAGCGAATCCAAGTTGTTGCTGTTGCCAGATGTATTAGTCAAATTTCAAAAGATATATTGTGATTGGCTGGAAATTCGTGCATTTAGAAGATTGGTGATTGAAGTCGTTGTCATAAGACACAGAAATGAAGCCAAATTATTATATATATAGAAGGAATACATTGGAAAAACTACAAATGTTTGTTATTCAGTTACAATAATGATGGGATGTAATAAAAAAAAGCTTACAATGGAGGGCTGCAGCAACCTCTACATTTTTTTGAAATTGCCCAACAAAACATGGCAGCAAAACTGAATAGGCTACATTTTTGCGTAAACCCACCAAAACTTCATAAAAAAAATTGCAATGCCTGTACATTTTGAGGAAAACCGAGGTAGTGAGATGTAGCCAATATTATATAGATGAATTTTGTAACAATTTCGAATGTACCGAAAATTGCATTTCCACCAATCGTGAATGAAATATAAAAGGATTCAAACGCGATGCAAATTTGTAACATGGCGTAACTATGTGTGTTGAGTATCATTTGACATTATAAATGAATTGATAAAGTTTTAACAGTCTTAATAAAGCAAATGGCATTGCAATGTATTGAAAGCTACTTAAAATGGAGATTTAGAATTGTAATTTTCAACAAAAGGAACTTGTCAAACCACAAATGACGGGTCTCCGCAACGCTGTGCCACGCAAGTGCATTTAAACGTTTCTTGGTTAGTGAACCAGGTACAGTATCATTTCAGTTTCATTAATTTGTAATTTCCATCAAGTTTGTCTTGATACGCTAATTAAATATGTGGTTTCAAATGATATGAAGGGTGCAGATGCATTATGAGCACCTTATGCTTATTTCTGATGAATATTGTTGGGATTATATTAATAATAAACCTTCCTAATATTAATATTAAACATTCAATTTGAATTTTGAAAAGGCAACCAACGGTTATTGTTTTGAAACGGAATGTTGGGAAAGAAAGCGTCGTTATCTCGATCAGGCAATGCATAAGACGCCATTGCTGGATAGTTATGAATATTGTGTGCTATACAATAACAGATTCTTAAAAGTAAGCATCGTATCGTTAATTTAATATGAATAGGTTCCTTATTTATGCAAGATAACGTGAATATAGATATCCAAATTGGAGTGTTTATCCATTTGAAAATCTTCATTGCGGACCAGTGGCCTTAAAGAAAGTTGACAGCGTATGGGCATACTTTTGTCGAGTTTTAAGTAATTAGGTGTAGGTTTGATAAGGAAATTGTTATGCCATATTGTGCAATGGATATCAATAATACTTGAGCACGATTAGCGGAGTTAATGAAGCGTCGCAAACGTTTTTTATTCGAATTTGATGACATCGACATCGCTGCTTACCTTAACGACGTGGTCATGGTTTACACACTCTTATATCTCTTTTGCATTTCAAAAGAAATCCTCGCGGATTGTTGCCTTTTGTAGCGCAACTTTTGTACTTTTTGAATATAACTTGCAACAGTTTGGCTTCGTAGGAGGAACGTGGCAAAAGCGATGCGAGTTGTTGTCAATATCCACTCGTTGTCCGTATGGAGTGCTTGCGTAGAGGCTTGTTTCGTGCTTTTCTTGCGTCTTGCACGTTGCACTATTTATGGATCCGATTGAAGAATTTTGAAGCCCGTTTATTCCTCTTCCGATTGGTACTATGTAGAAAGGTGAGAGAAGCGTCGTTTATTTGCAAGTTCCAAATCAATGCTTCGATGTGTTTCTCCGATCTCGATCCGTTGTGCTTGTTCTGGATCCGTTGTGAAGTATTTCATCTCGATCCGTTGTGCTTTGATTGAGATTTGAATTAATTCGAAGTCGAGATTTATTTCTAAGTTTTGATATGTTTCTAAGTGGAAAATTATTTCTAAGTCGAAAAATATTTCAAAGTCGTAACAAATTTCAAAGTTCAAAAATGAAAATAGTTCTAAGTGGAGAATTATTTCTAAGTGGGAAACGCTTTTGGATTCTATGTCCCGCTGATGCGGCGTAAGTACGCATGTCGCGTCGAGTGAACCGGCGGCGAAAGACACTTTGTGCGGCATGACGAAATCGCGTCCAGCATGCAAGCAAGATCGCGTGTCGGAAACGACTGCAGTTCCGACAAAATAGGCCGAAGTGGTGGTAGTTGGTAAAAAATCGGAAAAAGCTGTGGATATGCTGCGCCTTATATATGTGGACACCTGTGTCTGCTAGGCGAGCCGATCGAACACGTTCTGTGTTGGAGACTCTCGCCGCTTCCAAATTGTCTCGGCCTCTGTGCGAGCCTCTCGACCTCCGCGTCGAGCAGGTGTAACGCAGTCGCAATGAACGAAGAAAAGGGTTCTCTGCCATTGTGCCCTACGCACCGAAAAAGCTCGACGCCTCCGAAAACTCGCCCCGCTGCGAAAGAAGCAGTCGGGGACGTCGTGAGTACCGAACCGTCTAGAGAATGACATGTTAAAAATTCGATTCGAGAAGTGACGCGGGGCCCATCTCGGGCCCCCCGCGGCCTGCCGACACGTGGGCCGCGACTCGAAGAATTGGATTCGGCGGAGAAATCCCCGAACGAAAAGTTTCCACCCTCGAAAGCGGGTCGGTTACGAAAGATACCTGGTTGATCCTGCCAGTAGTCATATGCTTGTCTCAAAGATTAAGCCATGCATGTCTAAGTACATGCCGTATTAAGGCGAAACCGCGAATGGCTCATTAAATCAGTTATGGTTCCTTGGATCGTACTTTACTACTTGGATAACTGTGGCAATTCTAGAGCTAATACATGCAGCAGAGCTCCGACCTTCGGGGACGAGCGCTTTTATTAGACCAAAACCAATCGGGCCTCGTGTCCGTGAACTGTGGTGACTCTGTATAACTTTGGGCTGATCGCACGGGCTCGTCCCGGCGACGTATCTTTCAAGTGTCTGCCTTATCAACTGTCGATGGTAGGTTACGCGCCTACCATGGTTGTAACGGGTGACGGGGAATCAGGGTTCGATTCCGGAGAGGGAGCCTGAGAAACGGCTACCACATCCAAGGAAGGCAGCAGGCGCGCAAATTACCCACTCCCGGAACGGGGAGGTAGTGACGAAAAATAACAATACGGGACTCTTTTGAGACCCCGTAATTGGAATGAGTACACTCTAAATCCTTTAACGATTATCCATTGGAGGGCAAGTCTAGTGCCAGCAGCCGCGGTAATTCTAGCTCCAATAGCGTATATTAAAGTTGTTGCGGTTAAAAAGCTCGTAGTTGGATCTCAGTTCCAGACGGATGGTCCGCCTACCGGCGGTCACTGTCCGTTCTGAACAGGCCAGCCGGTTTCCCCTGATGATCTTCACCGGTTGTCTCGGGTGACCGGCAAGTTTACTTTGAAAAAATTAGAGTGCTCAAAGCAGGCGCGACGCCTGGATAATGGTGCATGGAATAATGGAATAGGACCTCGGTTCTATTTTGTTGGTTTTCGGAACGCGAGGTAATGATTAAGAGGGACAGACGGGGGCATCCGTACTGCGACGCTAGAGGTGAAATTCTTGGACCGTCGCAAGACGAACTACTGCGAAAGCATTTGCCAAGAATGTTTCCATTAATCAAGAACGAAAGTTAGAGGCTCGAAGGCGATCAGATACCGCCCTAGTTCTAACCATAAACGATGCCAGCCAGCGATCCGGCTGTGTTCCTCAAATGACACGCCGGGCAGCTTCCGGGAAACCAAAGCTTTTGGGTTCCGGGGGAAGTATGGTTGCAAAGCTGAAACTTAAAGGAATTGACGGAAGGCCACACAAGGTGTGGAGCCTGCGGCTTAATTTGACTCAACACGCGAAAACTCACCTGGCCCGGACACAGGAAGGATTGACAGATTGAGAGCTCTTTCTTGATTCTGTGGGTGGTGGTGCATGGCCGCTCTTAGTTGGTGGAGCGATTTGTCTGGTTAATTCCATTAACGAACGAGACTCTAGCCTGCTAAATAGACGTTCCGATCCTCCGAGTCGGACGTTCTTCTTAGAGGGACGGGCGGCGTTTAGCCGCACGAAACAGAGCAATAGCAGGTCTGTGATGCCCTTTGATGTCCGGGGCCGCACGCGCGCTACATTGAAGGAACCAGCGTGTGCTTTCCCTGTCCGACAGGACTGGGTAACCCGTTGAACCTCCTTCGTGCTGGGGATAGCAAATTGTAATTGTTTTGCTTGAACGAGGAACACCTAGTAAGCGTGAGTCATCAGCTCATGTTGATTATGTCCCTGGCCTTTGTTCACACCGCCCGTCGCTACTACCGATTGAATGATTTAGTGAGGTCTTCGGACTGGCGCTCGGATTGGCTTTCGGGTCGAGCCGACGTGCCGGAAAGATGACCAAACTTGATCATTTAGAGGAAGTAAAAGTCGTAACAAGGTTTCCGTAGGTGAACCTGCGGAAGGATCATTATCGAAATCGATTCCCCTCTTGGGAGTTGTTTTGAAAAACTCTCCTCTCTCTCCCCTCCCCGGGAGTCCGAGGAAAGGAGCCTGCACCCGTCGGACGGCGGTGGAGAGGTCTCCGTTCGAACGCACCGCGACGCCTTGCCGAGGGTGTGCCTACTTTGTTCCCGGCCGCGTTTTCGGCAGGAGGGAGGTCTTCTCTTCTCTATTGCAGAGGGGGAGGCTAGGCTTGAAGAGCTGCGTCGCAGAACGCACCGCACCGAAGGCGTCCTCTTCCGACTCCGGTCGGAAGTGTCTCTTTAAATTGAAAAATTCGAACGCACTACGACGAGCTCTTTAGGGAGCGAGTCATAAAAAAAAAAAATTACAACTCTGAACAGTGGATCACTCGGCTCACGGGTCGATGAAGAACGCAGCCAGCTGCGAGATTTGGTGTGAATTGCAGGACACATTGAGCACTGATTTTTCGAACGCACATTGCGGCCTCGGGTCCTACCCGGGGCCTCGCCTGTCTGAGGGTCGGATAAGACTTGCCTAGGAAATTCGTTTCCAATTGGCCGCACCGGAAAACTCGTTTTCCGCCGGCTCAAGTAAGTAGAAACGGAATCCTCACCGGTCGAAAGAAGCGTCGCCGATGTGCACGCCCGTCGGCTGGAGAAGACGAGTATTTTCTCCGCCTTGACGGGCCTT
>CAXBTE010000105.1:32500-42500 GCA_963978545.1 Linyphia triangularis
GGACTACAACATTAGAAAAAAATCAAAAACGGAATAGAAAACACCACAAATTATATACACCACAAAATATAAATACAATTAACGTCTTCAGAAATGGGAGAGACAAAATAAGACAACACAAAATAAGTTACTTAATATTGGAACAGAAAGCATGTACATCTTATCATTTCTTAGGTCATGCAAGGTACATGATTATGTCCCGAAACAACCAACATCCCTCAACAACATAATTAAAACACGGAAACTTATACGTAACATGCAGACTGACTGACAAACAAACTTGAACTTGGAATTAAGTAAAAAAACACAGCATGTAACCCTGTCCATTCTTTTTACACTTAAGTGAAATGCCCCACTTCAAAAACCCGCTACGCTACCCCGAATTGTATGGACGGTACCAATTTTCAGCTCAAACGGGGCGATTGATTCGTACATTTTTCATGCACAAAATGAAACTGAAGTGAATAAAATAGACTCAAGCGATCGATATTGCATCGTTTAATGTGTACAAACAATTGCCCCGACGTATTTTCTATAAAGTTAGAAATCCCTTTTTTTTAGTTGAAAATGTAATTTCTTAAATTTAATCACTATTCTAGGAATTGAGCATTTGTATTTTTAATTTTTCAAAAATAAACAAATACCTCCAGTACGTTTGTACATGGTTTTTGTTTTTGATGCTTTTGTGGAGATTTCTCGGTTGTATTATTTTGAATACATTGTTAGAATAGTTTTTTGTACTACATTTCCAGCAAAGTTCTTTTCCTCGTTCCGTGTGTCCTGGTGAGTGGGTGTATGTTTCCAAGTTGGAATTTGGAATTGCTGTGATTTACGGATTTTGATTTTTTTTATTATTATTTCCGAGTACCATAGTTTGTTTGTCAGTCTGTATGTTATGTACCAGGGTTCCCACGGTCATAGAGAGTCATTAAGAGTTCTTTTATTTGGAACTTGTTTTCTATTCCTTAAAAGTCCTTGCTTAGAGGTCCTTAAAAGTCCTTAATTTTTACAGATGTTGTCCAGCTGCAGAATTTATAAAAATACAACTCGGACTTGCTATCCCCGCGTGACCACCACGTATCTGCACCGTATCAAAATTTTCCGACGTATTTGCGAATCCACCAACTTTAACTTTTTTGATAGAATATACTTTAATAAAAATTTAAATACAGATATGATGCTTGAAAATAAAAACATTATTTAGGTCCTTAAAAGTCATTAATTTTCATTCTGTGATTTGAGTGGGAACCCTGTGTACAAGTTTCCGTGTTTGTACCTTGTTTGACCTAAGAAAAGATTGGATGTACATGCTTTCTGTTCCATTTTTAAGTCGCTTATTTTGTGTCGTCTTATTTTCTCTCCCACTTTTGAAGAAGCGGGTTTTACTATTCCGTTTTTGAATTTTTCTAATGTTGTAGTCTACGGTTGTCGCGTGTTTTTTTTAACGATTTGTTAGTGAATTGTTTACTTCTTAACAGGTTAATTGCAACACCTACCATATGTTCTTCGTCTACCATACAGACGCTGTGTCATTCGTTCGAAAATTTTTTCAAATTTCTTTCAAATCACTCAATCCATTTAGTTTTATGCTAATTGATGCTGTGTCATTCGTTCGAAAAAACTGTGTCATTAGTTCGAAAAAAACCATCCCACAAGCCCCCACCCATCCACCCAGGCAGAGTAATAGTTATGTTTGTACGGGATTTCAATTTTTAGTGGTGACGATTACTAAATGATTTCCCGGTCGTTGAATTTGAACGAACCCTTTGAAAAATGAATATTTTGCATTACTTAAACTAATATTTTATTGTTGATTTAAAGGCCAGACTGTAGCAAAGCAAATTTCTTTCAAATCACTCAATCCATTTAGTTTTATGCTAATTGATCCCTGCTTATTCAAACTCGCCTAACTACGCTCGCTGCGCCATTGCTTTGCAGCGGTCGGGCAACGCAACAGCCTAACTACGCTCGCAGCGCCATTGCTTTACAGCGGTCAGGCAACGCAACGAGTTTGTCCCACGACAAATTATGAAATGTAATGCTTGCTGTCAAGCAGTCATTTTTTTTTATTTTTTATTTTCCTTTTTTAAAGGACTATAGTAATTGTTAACTAAAATTTCTCCCGATGTGCAGTGCCGCTCGAGAAATATCTTTTTACATGTAAATTTATATTTTAACCACCAGGTGGTGGAGCTTTGTAATTGTTTAAAAGACTTATATTTTTATGCTGGAGGAGACGATAATAAATATTTGGGCTATAATGAATGTCTCATTTGATAAAAGTTATATGACGAGCGTTGTAATGACTGATGTTTGTATATTTTTCAGGTTTTCCCTGGATGAAGAAAGAAAAACTTAAGCTGTTTCTGTGAATTTGTGTTTCATCTTGATTTTTCTGCGAAATGAGTAATTTTGTTTTTGGATCGAGGTTATACTACGTAATAAATGCAATAAATTAAATATATATGAATACTATAGGCATATACAAATGTAATCTGATTTTGTAAACCAATCAATCAATAATCTTCCATGTAATATGTAGTAAGCAATGAATGGGAAAGGATTTTTAAAGAAAACTGTGATTAATGCAACGATCATTTTTAAAAAAATTAATTTGAATGAATATTTATATACAACTGAAGTAAATTTAGTTTTACGTTAATGCACAACAATGGTAATTGTAATTTGAGTTTGAATATCTATCGCTGCCTTTTGTTAATGTTAGCAAAAATTTCCAAACACACATCTGCCATTTCGCTTCTTTCTCCTAAAACTAACTAGAAAACCAAACACTTGTCCTCACTATTTAAAAGTACTATCTCGTGCAATTGTGTTTAACAAATTGTAAAAGCCGTTTGTTAAATTTCCCGTGACTAATATCTACCACATTAGAGAAATGTAAGTGCGTTATTAATTACGAAACAAACGGCTAGTTTCGAAAGATAGTTTGTAGCCAAAGCAGATTAAAAACTTGGAAGAGATTTATTTCGATGCATGACTCTTTGCAGATTCTGTTCTTCCTGTTGTAATGCACTCGATACAGTTCTTTACACAACAATGTATCGCAAACAGCAGTTAAAAACTAGAACGCTAAAGATTCAATGCTTGATGACTGGCAACAAAGTACAAACTCGATCACCCGCTCTATTGGCCTTCCTTTGTGAATCTTCCGTAGATAGTAATTAGGAGAATTCTCCACATTGCATTCGAAAAGCCAGAAGTACATGTACCTGGAGTGTACACCGAAAGTGTCGCCAAATTTGGCGATTAAGATGAGTTACCATTTTGACCGTAATGTTTAATGGCCTTCTTGTACAACACGTACTCAAGCATTCGTAGATGCATTGCGGGAAAGAAATTCTTGAAGTGCCTCTATGTACATACTTAACTTTTGTTTTTACATAATTAATACTAACAAATATTTAGAAATATAAAGTAAATGCTAATTCATTGTTCTGTTGTACTGCAAGTCCACCTGATGGCTGTGTGGTTAGCGCTCTGGAACATGCCAAAAGTGCCGGGTTTAAATCCCGAAGATTTGGACGTGGATGTTTTTGGTGGTTCGGAATCCACGTTAAGCTGTAGGTCCCGGTCTGATTATTCAATGAAGATGGCCGCCTGAAGTTTTTATTCCATGTATTCATTTGATTTTGTTAATGAATTTTGTAAAAAAGTACATTTTCGACTTTCAGCATTTATATTTTTAAGTTAGGTTGCATGTGAATATCCATCCTTGACAGAAATGAAAAGAATAAAACCCGCAAGTATCAAATTAATTCTTATAGTGTATAATTGAAATGGGTAAACATAGGATAATGAATTTGAACTGCTTATATATGCATAAATAAAATGCGTATTGTGTGTTTTGTCAGTATGCAATAATTGAATAGTGTTGAACGGTCTGTAGTTGTAGTACGAATTGTGTTATTTTCCCGTTTGAAATTGGTATTATAATGAAATGGGATTTTGAATTGTCAGGGAAAAAGAATGTATCTCTGATGAATTTATGTTCGTGTCAGTATTTAGTGATACACCACCAAAAGGTGGATTTCCCCTTTTTTTTATTTATTAATTGATGAAAATGCATATTAAAATCTTGTAATTTTTTTTTTTTTTATTCTGTAGAATCCTTGTTTAAAATTTTAACTGTTTACTTCGAATTGAAATGAAACCTGGAAATTTAATTAAAATGCCTGGAAAAGTCTAGGAACCCTGTGAATTGTTATGGGACACCCTCTTATTGTGTTACAAGCGCTTTTGTAATTAAAATCAATTGATATTCAGAGGTTTGTGACACATGTGTAGCATTATGTATGAACGTTGCAATGAAAGTTACTGGAATATTTGATTGTTTATACAGTAATTATGCTTCAAGTAGCCTATGCTGAAGTCGTTTTAGAAATGAACAAAGTAAGGAAAGCTGATACTTTAAATTTGAATGCCATTCTTAATGTCTTGTCATTGAACTATGAAATTCAATACCAATCAAATTAGTACTTAATCAAAGGATTATTTTAGGATTGGCCAAACTTGATTTCTTATTAAATTATAAGTATACTAGGGGGCTCCGCCCCCTGCTCACTGACGCTCGCCAACCCCCTGGATTGCTATGCAATCCCCTTGGCTAGCTTTGATCGTCTTAAAGAGAAGCAATTAAAATATGCCCTAGCATAAAGCTATTTCAGCTGCATAATGCCATGAAACTGAACCTTTTATTATTTATTATACTTGCCACGTCATTATTCTGTTGCTGTCGAGACGCGTTAAGCAGGGACATTGTGGCAACGTAGTAGAAAGTTGTTGGAAAACAACCAAAGTAAGCAGTTGTGTACATATATTTAAAAAAGATCGGTTATTTAATTGAACAATTAAAATTTACGGGCTGGTTTTGTACGAAGCGCCAAAATGATTAAAGTTGCTTATCGAAATTTCTTAACGAAGCAATCATATGTTCACTTAATCTTTTTTGTGATACTTGGAAAATAAAATGAAAGAGTGAAAGGCCAATTATCCAGCATTTAATCAACCGGAATTTTTTGAAAATCAAATTTGGCGAGAAAATTAGCCATATTTCGCCAAAAGTTGTTTTTTAAATTTTCATATGAGATTGTGAATTTGAATGGGTTGAAATTTTATTCGTTATTTTGATAGTTTTTAATTCGTAATAGCTGAATTTGCACTGATTAAAGATGAGTATAGGTTCAGATTTACTGAACAACGCCTCTCAGCGATTTTTTTTTTAAATTGGCGATTTAGCGCTGAATGCAACCCGGCGACCTCCAGAACATGTTCCAGCAGATAACTCTTCCGAAAAGTCTGATTTATCCGGAATTCTAATCTAAAAGAAATGTACATATCTTGGATCTATTTATTCTTGCAATCATCGTAACTATTAAATCAATACGTTTTAAATAGGCAATAATTTATATCTGTAAATTGTAATAAGAAAAACAAAATATAGCGAATCCAAGTTGTTGCTGTTGCCAGATGTATTAGTCAAATTTCAAAAGATATATTGTGATTGGCTGGAAATTCGTGCATTTAGAAGATTGGTGATTGAAGTCGTTGTCATAAGACACAGAAATGAAGCCAAATTATTATATATATAGAAGGAATACATTGGAAAAACTACAAATGTTTGTTATTCAGTTACAATAATGATGGGATGTAATAAAAAAAAGCTTACAATGGAGGGCTGCAGCAACCTCTACATTTTTTTGAAATTGCCCAACAAAACATGGCAGCAAAACTGAATAGGCTACATTTTTGCGTAAACCCACCAAAACTTCATAAAAAAAATTGCAATGCCTGTACATTTTGAGGAAAACCGAGGTAGTGAGATGTAGCCAATATTATATAGATGAATTTTGTAACAATTTCGAATGTACCGAAAATTGCATTTCCACCAATCGTGAATGAAATATAAAAGGATTCAAACGCGATGCAAATTTGTAACATGGCGTAACTATGTGTGTTGAGTATCATTTGACATTATAAATGAATTGATAAAGTTTTAACAGTCTTAATAAAGCAAATGGCATTGCAATGTATTGAAAGCTACTTAAAATGGAGATTTAGAATTGTAATTTTCAACAAAAGGAACTTGTCAAACCACAAATGACGGGTCTCCGCAACGCTGTGCCACGCAAGTGCATTTAAACGTTTCTTGGTTAGTGAACCAGGTACAGTATCATTTCAGTTTCATTAATTTGTAATTTCCATCAAGTTTGTCTTGATACGCTAATTAAATATGTGGTTTCAAATGATATGAAGGGTGCAGATGCATTATGAGCACCTTATGCTTATTTCTGATGAATATTGTTGGGATTATATTAATAATAAACCTTCCTAATATTAATATTAAACATTCAATTTGAATTTTGAAAAGGCAACCAACGGTTATTGTTTTGAAACGGAATGTTGGGAAAGAAAGCGTCGTTATCTCGATCAGGCAATGCATAAGACGCCATTGCTGGATAGTTATGAATATTGTGTGCTATACAATAACAGATTCTTAAAAGTAAGCATCGTATCGTTAATTTAATATGAATAGGTTCCTTATTTATGCAAGATAACGTGAATATAGATATCCAAATTGGAGTGTTTATCCATTTGAAAATCTTCATTGCGGACCAGTGGCCTTAAAGAAAGTTGACAGCGTATGGGCATACTTTTGTCGAGTTTTAAGTAATTAGGTGTAGGTTTGATAAGGAAATTGTTATGCCATATTGTGCAATGGATATCAATAATACTTGAGCACGATTAGCGGAGTTAATGAAGCGTCGCAAACGTTTTTTATTCGAATTTGATGACATCGACATCGCTGCTTACCTTAACGACGTGGTCATGGTTTACACACTCTTATATCTCTTTTGCATTTCAAAAGAAATCCTCGCGGATTGTTGCCTTTTGTAGCGCAACTTTTGTACTTTTTGAATATAACTTGCAACAGTTTGGCTTCGTAGGAGGAACGTGGCAAAAGCGATGCGAGTTGTTGTCAATATCCACTCGTTGTCCGTATGGAGTGCTTGCGTAGAGGCTTGTTTCGTGCTTTTCTTGCGTCTTGCACGTTGCACTATTTATGGATCCGATTGAAGAATTTTGAAGCCCGTTTATTCCTCTTCCGATTGGTACTATGTAGAAAGGTGAGAGAAGCGTCGTTTATTTGCAAGTTCCAAATCAATGCTTCGATGTGTTTCTCCGATCTCGATCCGTTGTGCTTGTTCTGGATCCGTTGTGAAGTATTTCATCTCGATCCGTTGTGCTTTGATTGAGATTTGAATTAATTCGAAGTCGAGATTTATTTCTAAGTTTTGATATGTTTCTAAGTGGAAAATTATTTCTAAGTCGAAAAATATTTCAAAGTCGTAACAAATTTCAAAGTTCAAAAATGAAAATAGTTCTAAGTGGAGAATTATTTCTAAGTGGGAAACGCTTTTGGATTCTATGTCCCGCTGATGCGGCGTAAGTACGCATGTCGCGTCGAGTGAACCGGCGGCGAAAGACACTTTGTGCGGCATGACGAAATCGCGTCCAGCATGCAAGCAAGATCGCGTGTCGGAAACGACTGCAGTTCCGACAAAATAGGCCGAAGTGGTGGTAGTTGGTAAAAAATCGGAAAAAGCTGTGGATATGCTGCGCCTTATATATGTGGACACCTGTGTCTGCTAGGCGAGCCGATCGAACACGTTCTGTGTTGGAGACTCTCGCCGCTTCCAAATTGTCTCGGCCTCTGTGCGAGCCTCTCGACCTCCGCGTCGAGCAGGTGTAACGCAGTCGCAATGAACGAAGAAAAGGGTTCTCTGCCATTGTGCCCTACGCACCGAAAAAGCTCGACGCCTCCGAAAACTCGCCCCGCTGCGAAAGAAGCAGTCGGGGACGTCGTGAGTACCGAACCGTCTAGAGAATGACATGTTAAAAATTCGATTCGAGAAGTGACGCGGGGCCCATCTCGGGCCCCCCGCGGCCTGCCGACACGTGGGCCGCGACTCGAAGAATTGGATTCGGCGGAGAAATCCCCGAACGAAAAGTTTCCACCCTCGAAAGCGGGTCGGTTACGAAAGATACCTGGTTGATCCTGCCAGTAGTCATATGCTTGTCTCAAAGATTAAGCCATGCATGTCTAAGTACATGCCGTATTAAGGCGAAACCGCGAATGGCTCATTAAATCAGTTATGGTTCCTTGGATCGTACTTTACTACTTGGATAACTGTGGCAATTCTAGAGCTAATACATGCAGCAGAGCTCCGACCTTCGGGGACGAGCGCTTTTATTAGACCAAAACCAATCGGGCCTCGTGTCCGTGAACTGTGGTGACTCTGTATAACTTTGGGCTGATCGCACGGGCTCGTCCCGGCGACGTATCTTTCAAGTGTCTGCCTTATCAACTGTCGATGGTAGGTTACGCGCCTACCATGGTTGTAACGGGTGACGGGGAATCAGGGTTCGATTCCGGAGAGGGAGCCTGAGAAACGGCTACCACATCCAAGGAAGGCAGCAGGCGCGCAAATTACCCACTCCCGGAACGGGGAGGTAGTGACGAAAAATAACAATACGGGACTCTTTTGAGACCCCGTAATTGGAATGAGTACACTCTAAATCCTTTAACGATTATCCATTGGAGGGCAAGTCTAGTGCCAGCAGCCGCGGTAATTCTAGCTCCAATAGCGTATATTAAAGTTGTTGCGGTTAAAAAGCTCGTAGTTGGATCTCAGTTCCAGACGGATGGTCCGCCTACCGGCGGTCACTGTCCGTTCTGAACAGGCCAGCCGGTTTCCCCTGATGATCTTCACCGGTTGTCTCGGGTGACCGGCAAGTTTACTTTGAAAAAATTAGAGTGCTCAAAGCAGGCGCGACGCCTGGATAATGGTGCATGGAATAATGGAATAGGACCTCGGTTCTATTTTGTTGGTTTTCGGAACGCGAGGTAATGATTAAGAGGGACAGACGGGGGCATCCGTACTGCGACGCTAGAGGTGAAATTCTTGGACCGTCGCAAGACGAACTACTGCGAAAGCATTTGCCAAGAATGTTTCCATTAATCAAGAACGAAAGTTAGAGGCTCGAAGGCGATCAGATACCGCCCTAGTTCTAACCATAAACGATGCCAGCCAGCGATCCGGCTGTGTTCCTCAAATGACACGCCGGGCAGCTTCCGGGAAACCAAAGCTTTTGGGTTCCGGGGGAAGTATGGTTGCAAAGCTGAAACTTAAAGGAATTGACGGAAGGCCACACAAGGTGTGGAGCCTGCGGCTTAATTTGACTCAACACGCGAAAACTCACCTGGCCCGGACACAGGAAGGATTGACAGATTGAGAGCTCTTTCTTGATTCTGTGGGTGGTGGTGCATGGCCGCTCTTAGTTGGTGGAGCGATTTGTCTGGTTAATTCCGTTAACGAACGAGACTCTAGCCTGCTAAATAGACGTTCCGATCCTCCGAGTCGGACGTTCTTCTTAGAGGGACGGGCGGCGTTTAGCCGCACGAAACAGAGCAATAGCAGGTCTGTGATGCCCTTTGATGTCCGGGGCCGCACGCGCGCTACATTGAAGGAACCAGCGTGTGCTTTCCCTGTCCGACAGGACTGGGTAACCCGTTGAACCTCCTTCGTGCTGGGGATAGCAAATTGTAATTGTTTTGCTTGAACGAGGAACACCTAGTAAGCGTGAGTCATCAGCTCATGTTGATTATGTCCCTGGCCTTTGTTCACACCGCCCGTCGCTACTACCGATTGAATGATTTAGTGAGGTCTTCGGACTGGCGCTCGGATTGGCTTTCGGGTCGAGCCGACGTGCCGGAAAGATGACCAAACTTGATCATTTAGAGGAAGTAAAAGTCGTAACAAGGTTTCCGTAGGTGAACCTGCGGAAGGATCATTATCGAAATCGATTCCCCTCTTGGGAGTTGTTTTGAAAAACTCTCCTCTCTCTCCCCTCCCCGGGAGTCCGAGGAAAGGAGCCTGCACCCGTCGGACGGCGGTGGAGAGGTCTCCGTTCGAACGCA